>JAHZMV010000561.1:0-18949 GCA_027743765.1 Coecobrya sp. COE2
ATGGTGATAATGATGATGTTACTTACGACTTGTAGGACGAACCAACCAAAAGAGTATATAAAACACTCATCTGTTGCTTTCCCATTATATCCTTATCATTTCCGCTCTCTCTCTCTTATCCAGACTGACTGCTGCGTACAAACATTGTCGTAATAGCCTCCTAAAATGTTTCCTTAAAACGTAAAAAAGAGGAACCCTGAGAAATGATAGCATGTGCATGCTCTTCCTCCATCAAAGTCATTTTCTTTCCGTTCTCCTTCTAGCTTTTCTCTCTTTTTCCGTTTTGCCCTGGTCGTGTCTCTCTCTCTCTCTCTCTCTCTCTTGCTTTGCGTCATAACATATTAGTAGTGAAGTTCACAACATTACAACTGAAAAAAGAAGAGCCATGCGAAACAACAGCAACAACGTGTGCATGTGCCTATATCCCGTTTTGCTACTTTCCTTTCTTCCCATTCGTTCCACAGAATTAATTCGAAGAGAGGCAGCAATATACACTGTTTGATGTGGTGGAGAAAAACAAGAGAGAGAAAGGATAAGAGTACCGACCGAGTTCTATTATTTGTAGAAGGATAAAAAATATACAAGCACTTTTTCACTCATCTCAGCATATACAAATGGAAAAAATAGTATGCAGTCGTGCATGAATCTACTGTAAAAACGGTAAAATGAAATGTGAGCTGTCAATATATTTTCGTGCACCGACCATTTTATATTTCATATGGCCATTTTGATAGTGCAAGAGAAAATCGCATTATTAGTTTTTTTTCTGGGATAAAAAATATATATCCACACAGACACTTTTACTGTCACTTGTTATAGTGCAATGTGCAGGGTTCCATATATAACTTGTAGGTTTGGAATCCGCACCAGCATACCATCATGTTCTGAAATGAAATTCCCTTGAGAAATGAGAGAGTATAGGGAAGAAAAAAATACAATGCAATTTGTGCGTTTTATGTCCCCTATTTCGCTGTATATTCTGGCCTACTTGAAACTGGAAAAGTGGTTTTGTCAGTGTTCATTAACGTACATATCCTCTTTCTTCCTTATTTCCGCTTTTTGTCCTTCCTTTTATGCCAAGCATGGAAACATTGGTTGGTTGGTAGTAGTAGAGGTAGAACACACAATTGGTTTAGCATTCCAAGAAGCTTTTCTCGTAATTGCAAATTGTGTGTCTCCGTCTATTCCCCACAAAGTATTCAATGGCACTTTACAATGGTCCATAAGACTACAGAACCAACAAGTGTGGAACTGAGGAGCAGAGCTCTCTAGTTTTCAATCTAATAAAATGGACAGTTTTTATTTTGTCCGGTTTATTTTTTCAAAACAAATTCTACAAACATAAAATCAATAGCAAATTTAATTTGATGTCTCTATGCACATTTACTATTGCATCTGGAGAAAAAAACATGTCCATAATAATTAAGTAAACTCGTAAGAAAAACCGCTAAATGCATTTTTCATCATTTGATTTCCAAACTGAAAATGTAACCTAACATTGTATATGCCTAATTCACCGTGTTATATGTACATTTTCCTACTAATTGTCTAAAATTTTGTGTAATGGATTTTACCGCTACATTTTCCATTCTACCAAACAAACACACAACTTATATATACCAACATCATCATCACCGCTAGCATTGCCTTTCCTCTGCTAAAACTTTTCTCCTCGTCGAAAAATGAGAGAGAAAAGTGAATAAAAGCGGTTGGTTAGGAGGCAAAAGAGAAAAAAAGTTTTATGGACTACATTATGCTGGCAGGCAGTGGCGGTGTGTGTTGTGTTGTGTAGTAGAGTTAGTTAGTGGGAGAAATTAGTAAACCAACTAGAAAACTTTTTTTCCTGTCCGTTGATGGAAGAAGAAACTAACTTCCAATAATCTTTTTATACAAAGAAGAATAAGAGGGAAAAGCATAGAAAGACCCACACGGACTTAATTTTCATCATCGCCCCACAACCTTGTCTTTCTTTCTCCCAAGAAGAAAGCAGGGAGAAAATTTTCTCTTTTTGTGTATAATGGACTGGGAAAAGTGAGTTATGAGCGTATAAAATCTATAGAAAAAAGTTTGTTTACTTAAGTGAACACGCATGTAATTATTTATATCAGACTTTCCACTTTTATTTTTGTTCTTCCTTTCATTGACTGTGCGTTATCTATTTATTTAATACACAAAAAATTGATTGGAGTTGACTTTTTGTAGAAAAAGCCGATGGTTTTATGCAAGAAATTCAAAATGGATGTCTATCCGATGGCGAAGATAGAAGACACTCTAAAATGAACAAGGACGCTAAGATTTTAGGAAGATTTGATTTAATTTCAGGGTTCTTAGCAGGACCAGTTAAAGGGAGAAATAGAAAAGGTGAAAATGATGGGAAGTATAAAGCAGCGGGTGAGACTTTATTGAAAGCAGATGAAAATACCAACAAGTTGGCTGATGGAATGGATAAAGGAAGTTGAAGTTGGGAAATGAAAGGGAAAAGTGGGCTAGAACAACATTCCACCATGCTGTGTTTCTACCTCTCTCTGATATTTTTAGAAAGACGAAAAGAAGATCATTAAAGAGGTAATCTTTAAATAAGTTTTGTAAGAAGGAGAAAAGACATTCAAGATCAGTGGGGCGTTTTAGTTTAATGAGATTTTCAATGTGAAAGGGAAAAGCGGGACTAGTCAGAGATTAAGGAAAAGTGAAGAGGAAAAGGAGACAATAAAATGGCTCATCATTGCAATCATCATTATCAGCAAAAAAATTTAGTAGCTGGTGGTGTGCCAACAGTTTTACAATGTACATATTCGTAAGGCAAGTCGTACCAAAACATGTTTGAGTAAAATTATGAAAGGAAATGAAGGAAAAGTACACAACTATATATAAGTTTAATTGAATGATAGATAAAAAAGAAAGTTTTTAAATGAGCTTTGTTACCGGGAGTCTTGGCAGTTGACGTCGACCTGTTGGTGAAGTAGCGTTGAACTGGTCTGCACCTGTACCACCATACGGAAAAGTGATAAAAAAGAGAAGATAAAATAAGACGATAACCGGGCTAAAAATAGAGATGAACTTGTTGGTGTGGGTGTTCTCTGAATGTTTTTTGGGTGGAATACCTTGACTGACAGATAATGACTCCGCTTCAGGTGCAACAATAGTTTCAGCTGCTTCCCAGTCTTGGGTGGGTTCGTTTTCAGGTACGGTTGAGACGCTTATTGCATCGCTGAAAAAAAATTGGCATTTAAAAATAATAACAGGAATTATTAAACTTTTTCTTGATTTACTCAGTCATGAGTTTTGTGAATTTTGCTGAAAATTGTCTGAAATAAATCTCAGTTAATATTACCACCTGTCCAAAGACGCAATGTTCAATTCGACGGAATCGCCCGAAGTATCCAGCACCTTGCATACTTCTTCGAAGGTCATATTGCTCAGCTTAACACCGTTCCAAGTGAGCACAATGTCCCCTCTCCGAATACCCGCAAAGTCAGCACCACTCCCTGGTGTGACACGAGCGACCCGCGCTCGCAAATTACCTGGATTCCCGGGACTGCTGCAACCACCCACCACGCGAAGTCCGTATCCCCTCGCTGTAAAGATCACACAATTTACACACGTATAAATAAAGTGAAAGAAGAAGAAGAAAATATATATGACTCAGCAATTTTTCTCTCCATGCATTTTTCTCTCAATATTGATCCATTCAATTTGAAAATGGTATCATATTACTCACAAATTATACTCTATACTCGCCTAACCAACAAAAAGGGATATCGTCAGCAGCACCATCATCGTAAAAAAGTTTCATTTTCTCTCACTTAAACTGAATAACTTTTCAGTTTCCTTCGGCACAAGCAGACCGTAAGGCAAGAAAGGTAGTCCATCCGGGAAAGTTGAAAAGTCATAAAATATTGTCATTTCCTTTCCTTCCATTTTCTTCCATTACTCCAAGTTTGTCAATTTAGATCGTAAAAAAGGCTGTTATCCTAAATTCCTACTACCACAACTACTCTGTATATTGCGTCTATATAAAAAAATCCCAGCGCTCTGGTAAAATACTATAGACCACTTTTTTTACCTGACACAAATGCTTTAACTAGAAATCACCTTTCACTTTCTCTTACTCGGCTACAGAAAAAAAGGGTTTGGCTGTGTGTATTGTGTATACAATCGGATTTTGTAAAAATAGCGAGTTTACTTTTAAAATGGACACACAGGTAGACACACGATGGCAAATGAAGTTGAAATGCAAGCTGCACACCAACAGATACGAAGGAAAAAGAGAAAACGAGTCAAGAGCAAACATTTGCAAAGTCAAGTTTAGTTTTGCAATATAAAATCACTTGACAATTTGCTCTATTCCGTTTCCCACATATTATCTTTTACTACACTATAAAGATGACTGTACTAGTTTGTTTTCCTCATGAGAACAGGAAAGACAATAAAAAGGTGTGCTACCGGAAAAAGTCAATCTACATGACTGACTCTTTATTTCTCTGTCAATTGGAGTGCGCCCCTTTTTTCCGAAATTTACGGTATTTTTGCGAAAAGTGCCTTAAATGAAAACTGTATGATTTCCAACCAAGCGCACAGCATTTCTTTCCTGCTGCTACTTTCTCTACATTGCTACTTGAGAGTAGTAAGGGAAAAGTTGATTTTAGTGAGAGATAAAAGTAGGGGAATTTTTATTGACTTTTCCAGCATCTCTCTTCTAGCGACCTTTTGGGAACAGTTGAACAAACATACCACCTACTTGTCTCTTTTTCAACTTTTTTTCGTCGTTGGAAGAGAGAGAGAGAGAAAATATTTTAATTAAAAAGTAAACTCTTATTTTTAGTACGTACTTTGATATCCTCTATCTTGGGGATCCCTGCGCAGTCTGATGACCCTCTGTCTATAGTCCTGTGCATGTTCCCCACCTGTACCCCCAGCTTGTGATTGTCCTTTATGAATATGATTATTGTCACTTTTGGCTGCGGTCGAGTCCACGTCGTCAATCACGATTTTGATAGCNAGAGAGAGAGAAAATATTTTAATTAAAAAGTAAACTCTTATTTTTAGTACGTACTTTGATATCCTCTATCTTGGGGATCCCTGCGCAGTCTGATGACCCTCTGTCTATAGTCCTGTGCATGTTCCCCACCTGTACCCCCAGCTTGTGATTGTCCTTTATGAATATGATTATTGTCACTTTTGGCTGCGGTCGAGTCCACGTCGTCAATCACGATTTTGATAGCCTCCCCGTCTGTGGAAGAGCCCTGTCTTTTTACAGAATTTACATCGTTCCCAATAACATGCTGTTGTTGGGTTAGTTGCTGCTTCTGCTTCTCCTTCTGAAGCGCTTCAGCGTCCAGCGACGCACAGGAGCGCGGGGTGGGGGGCTGTTTTGGCGTGGTTGTGTTAATAATTTGTACTGATCTCCGTCGCATATCGTGTCCAATGGCAAGGTCAGAAGGAGGCGCTTTCCCTCTGCCCATTATATAAATTGAAGTCTTTGAAGATCTTTCTCACTTAGCCCCGGTATCCCCATTGCGCTAGCTCTTTCTTGATGTTGGGGCGGTGGTTGTTCCCTTTGATTTTGCTGTTGTAAGTGTTGCTGATGCTGAAATTGAAGTCTTTGAAGATCTTTCTCACTTAGCCCCGGTATCCCCATTGCGCTAGCTCTTTCTTGAGTTTTTGGATCCGCTCTTGGTTGTATCGTGTTATTATTCAAAAGGGATGTTGCATCCATGCCACGCATATCACAGGAAGCTCTCCGACCCCTGACATTAGCAGGGAGATTAAGGGCACCTTCACTGGCGCCCCGCTCATAAGACCGTTGTCTTTTCATTGGTGCGCCCTTGCCAGATTTGGCAGGGGCCTTGCTGTCTTTTCCTTGTTGTGCTGCAGAATCCTTTCCCCCTCCGGGAAGGTGGCTTACCAGGTGTTGGGACTGGTACAGTAATACTAATATTTGGACCGTTGTTACTTCCTTCCCCAATGTCATTACTACTCTTTGCCTTCTCTCCCGGCATATTGGACACTGTTAAACCGAGATCATGCTGGGATGCAGCGGCAGATACGCTCGCTTGGAATTTGGCAATATCTCTAAGTGGTACGTCTGAATGACGACGAACGTCAGAGGGTTTGGGAGCTAACAGGAGCACTTCCGTTTCAGAATCTGCACGACCGCTGTTTTGCAGACGGCGGGCGTCCGGACTTTTGCGAATTTTCGTTTCGCAACCCAGACCCTCCAGCACTTCACTTTGTTCTATCCCGGGCTGAACACGACGGGCAATAATAGCAACGCCACGGCGTCGACATACACTACAGCGCCAAGAAACCTAGAAAAAAAGACGAGTAAAAAAAATAAGAAAAAAATCTTTTTATGTAACAATCCAATTATCTACTGCCTCGTGCTCTACTTTTCAAAAGAAACGTGACATTTTGGTGATTTTCAAAAGTCTCCTTTTGTCCTCTTCAATCATCATCATAATCACAATGCAATCACATAAATATCTTTATCATCATCAAAGCCCTATTTTCGTCATTGATGAATTCAATATGCGTTCAAACGGACACCTTTGTTGTGCGCATCACACACACAAGCAAGCAAGAAGAAAATATAGAATCTCAAAAGAACTTGGAACCCTCTCGCCGAGAGAAATAATATCATTTTTCATTGTCAGTGTGAAAACTTTGCTTGCTTTGAAGTTCAATTATTATTGCTCTTTCCTACACTCGTTTTGATGATGATGGTGGAAATATAGGGAGCTGTAGGCTTGCTGTGTGCTACTTTATTATTTTCTTTGAACAATTTTGTTTGAGAATCCTAGTCTCCAGTGTTGATATTTCCATAATAATCGTCGACAATAAATAATCATTATTTTGCAGTTGTACGTAAAATCATATCTCACACTTATATATTTTATAGTGACCCAAAACATACTTTTGTTTTGAGTTTAACATTTCATACAAATGCGATCGTTGATGATGAATAGACTTGATTACCATTTGAATTTGCTTGTTTATGCCGACATAAATGTTCATGTTGAACAAACAACAAACGGAAAAATTTATTGTGTAAATATTTGCAAAACTGGTTCAAAAGATAAAAAAACAGGTGAAGGCGGTGAATGGTGGTAAGGCTCTAAAGTACAAAATCGTGCCGATTGCTTCAGTTAAAAAGTTGAAATCTCCTTGTATTTATTGTCTCCAGTGAAAGTTTTGCTATTGTACATACTTTTCCTCATTTATTTTCCATCATGATCATTCGGTTTGTTTACAAATTGCTACTGCCATTATGCAGAATGCTAAGCTAGAACATGGATGGGAGTGGGTGAGATTTTGCCCTTGTGTGAGTTCATTCAGTTGATAAGAGCAAAATCTAGTATTTATTTATAGAATTGCAGAGAAATATACATACGTTCCTTCCTCTACCATTTGATTGGTTTCACCACACACATGATGATTCCATGCATTAGATGGAAAGTGCCATGATAATGATTTAAGCAATAGACTTGGTAGAAGACGTAAGCAACTTTCTCTTTTTCTCTCTTGCAGAGAGTAAAACTGCATCCGCTTCTCTTCCTTTTCTCTCTCTCTCATACCAAGTGCATATGGACAAGTGGACATGCTCATACAAAACAATTCTAGTCCAACCACCACCTCCGCCACCATCAATTTCATTTTCACTTGAATAATTCCATTTTCATTCTTCCTCTCTCTTCTTCCATCAAGGCTACTATATTATAACAACAGACAGCCATACATACATAGTCTATAGTAATGACGGATACGAGACGAGAAGGGCTTTTCCAGTTTCAGTTCACCGAGTTTTGGTTGGTCACACACACAACAAGAGCAACAACACAACATCCCACGATGGACACTCATCATCATGAACCACTGTAGTTACGGGGAAAGTACTATTCACGCAGACAGAGGGTGATGATGATAATGGAAATGGTGGAAATGAGCGGATACGTGAAAAAAGTAATGTTTCATGCTCCATTATATAAACCTCTTTTTCACTACTCTGCACACTTCACTTGCACATATCTCTCTCTTCCATTGAAATCCAATAAAGTGGCATGGCTTTTTGTTTAGCGTGTACGCTATTTTTGTGGTTTTCCTCTCTGTGATAATGATGATTATATACACAAACAAGTGAATAGAGAGAGAGAGAGAGAGAAATGTGTTTGTGATTTAGAAAAAATAGTAGATTGTTGACTATAAAAACTATTGTATGGTCCTGGCATCTTTTATATACTTTCCTGGGAAAAAAGGAAAACATGGACATTGTTGATGAGTGATGTGATGTGGTATGTGTGGTGGTACTATACCATCTCATGTGTGCAATGAGAAAAAAGTTGCATGTTTTACTTTTTTTATATATATATTTCAGGTCATTGTAGCTGAGGATGAGTTGATGGAGTTGATTTTATTTTGATTACTTATGTGCTTTCGGTTTATGTAAAAAAATGAGTTTCATCGGCAGCAATCGGCACTTTTATGTTTATGTTTGGATACTTGAGAGAGAGAGAGAGAGAGAGATGGAAAAGCACCTCTGGTAAATAAAACAAATGCTTATATAAAGTTACAACAACATGAAGGAACTTGAACGTGATGAGAGGATATTTGGTGGTTGGCAGAATACGCGGTCACTCTGGTCACTAGAGTTTTGATTTCAGTTACGACATGTATGACGTGTGTGTTGGTATTTTGTAGACTCAAGTTTCCATAAGTTAAAAATTAAAAGGACAAAGGTTAAAAGAACATTCCTTTGAACAACCTCTGGCAATTTGATTATTTTGTTAAATGATGAAAATAAGAGAGAGAGTTTACACAAAACTAAAAAAAATCAGGACGCCCACTCATTCACTTATTTACCGCTACATGATTAAATGTTACTGGACATACATTAATCGTTTGTGCAATGATTATATCGAGACATTAAAAAAATGGTCGATAAACATTCATGCTTCTTACATTCACCTACTTTTTGTCTTCAATGGATTCAAAAAATGAAACAATTTTACATTTCAAATTCTATTTGCTCCTGAAGTTCATTTGAGTAAAATGTTCTTTTTTATTATTCCTCCCATTGTACACCTCCATTTAAAAAGTTTGCAACTTTTTCTTTGTAGGGGGAAACTTGTTGGATTTTTATCGCCCATTGCCTCACTCCCGCCTTCGGGTCCACTTTCTGTTAACTACTATTCACCGAGTAACCCACTCATTTCACTGGACTGCCAAAATAGATTAGAATCCCTTTTTTGAAAGTTACTTTACTTTCACCTAAACATTACCTGCATTTGCAATTGCTGCCGTGTTCACTACATTACGCACGGTGTGATAGCTAATGGGACCCTTTTTTCCAAAAAAAGTAAGCAGATTTCCTTTCTAAAACTCTCCAAAATAATACCCACACAGCCTTCACGTGATTCTACTATATTCAATTCAATCAATACAACGAAAAAAAGAGAAAGCATGCCTGCTTGAGTGTGTGTACACATTTGTTTCTTTTTACTTATATTAAATTGCATTTTTTAGTTCTGTTCTGTTTGTGTTTGTGAATTTTTCAGATACTTTCTTTCCGTATCAACATAGTAATGTCCTTACTTTCACTCTCCAGAGTGCTCGATAATAGCAAATGACAAGGAAAAGGAGACCATCATCATATCCAACACGACCAACAACCTCCCTCGCTTCATTTCAACCCACGCCTTTTTCTTTTGGGAGTAAAAAAATGAAGTTATTTTTTGAGCTTTGTTGTGTGAAAATGTAAAAAGGAGGAATGTTATAACCCATCTTATCAGCTTTTACCACCACTACCGCACCACCAACAAAAGAGATGGTTCACAGAATCTCAAATAAAATAGTGAAAGCTTTCTTCTTTCTTGGCCAAAAAGTTTTTAGATGAAAAAAAAAACTAAAAATACTTGGACTATAGATACCTACTTATTACAGGGTAGGGGGTACTAAGGATGGGCGGCAGCAGAAGAAGTCAGTGACAACCTTGAGAGATATTATTATTATGATTTCATGTTTATTATTCAGGTCACGTATTGTCCACATTGTCATTTTTCTGAGGAGATATCCCAGGTATGCAGAGGTAGTGGCGTAGCAAGGAATACAAATGAAACTATGAGTCAGTCTATTTTTAATAATGCAATGCCCTGTTTAGAATATTCCAAGTGCTAATATCAAAGTTATTATTATTATTGGAAGTTGGATTTAAAAGAGAAATTTAGGAAGAGGAAATGTCAAGACGAACACGAGTTGTTTGAAGTGACAGTTTGAAATCGATTAAAAATGTAATAACACTTTTTAAGCGTAACATGTTGTTATTAAAAAGAGATTTCCCATTTTTTTAAGAGATTAAATATTTCCCACATTTTTCAGATGATTTTTTCATTGAATAAAATTACTACCTTACGTAATAACTCTTTAATATTCTATATCGGAGAAGTTAAATAAATACAGAGAGAGAGAGGCTCCTATTACTTTTTGGTGTTATGTGACGATATGCTACTACTCAACCCTACCAACTAAAACAAGAGTTTAATCCAAACAGTCACATTTTCGAGTTGGTATAAGTGAGCTGGGAAAATCAGACATATCATTTCCATTTAATGCCCTAATAACGTATTCAATGAAATGTTCAGTGAGGATTAAAGGCTTTGGCTTAAACCACGCCATACACCAACATAAAATAGGCAACATTACCTTTGATATAAGCACTACTATAGGAAAAACTTTATTTTATAGCCGTGTGTGTAATAACAAAAAAAGTGTTATCAATCTGAGAAAAAGACAGAGAGTGAGCGAGAGTAAGGAGAGCATTCAATAACCATGAAAGTGAAAGTGGCTACTACACATAGCCATATGCCACCATTATCATTACAATTTTAGCCCGTATACCAGCCAATTTCCAGAGTCCATCACGGGATATATAAAATGTCACCCTACTACATATACAACCACTTACATTCACTCTATCTCTCTCGCCCCAGGAAAGTTTTTTTTTTTTGCTAAATTGGAAATTGTACCTATTCTCACCACACAAGTCCGTACACAACCTACTTTCGTCATCATCAGAATTTCAAGCCATCATCGTTTTGTTCATTGGAAAGCCATATATATACACTCCTGTGCGTACATCAAGGTTATCCGGCCAGTACATATTGAACTTACAGTTAGTTATAACTTACGAGGGCTTGGAGCTCCTTCTAGATAAGCAGTACATATGTGGCTGAACCACACAAGGGATTTTCTCTTGTATACTTTCCAACCCAATCCATTTCCCATTGTCCCTTGTGCTCTTTCCCATAAATAACCAAAAGAAAGTCAAGTGTGTGCAGTGCACGCTCACAGCATTGTCCTTGCTACTTTTTTTACTACAAGGTAAGGTAGCTGCATTGTAAATCTCACTATCCTCCACCACCCCGCCACTATCACCCGGCGTGATCCTTTCCTCTTTTTCACTCTGGCTTTTGGCGTGCAGGACTTAACTGGACTTTATCACTTTCATGGCTTTCGCTTGAGTTATTTAGATTTTTTCGGCGGTATTCTTCCATGGCCGGAGATTGAGAATTTGAAGTGTACAACCGCAGCAAATGAAAGTATTGCAATTTTATTGTTTTTTGGTCCCTTTGGTATGGGACCGGTCCTGTGCAACAACAAAAATTGGCATGTCCTTTTTGTTGTATTTCAATTCATTTTAGTAGTCTTATAGCAAGTAAAAGATTTCAATATAATCTTCGCTTCGTTGTTTTTTGTTTCATTCATTTATTTTCATTTTGATTCGCTTGTTTTGCTCCGTATTGGAAATAGGATTTGGACGTAAATCTTTATAAAGCTTTATTGTTGTACTTATGTCTATGGATTGTGTGTATGTGTCTAACATGTCTGGTGTTGCTGTGTTGTATAAATTCAGAAATGACTGCTGAACTTTGTGTAAAACCAGCAAAGCGTGGTAAGTTTGAGAGTGAATTGAATTTGGTGAAATCAAACTGTTTTGTAGGAGATTTTCAGGTTACCCAAGAGAAAAAAATCCTGCAGGTTATTTACATGATTTTAGGTGAAAGTGTATGGATGGGTCCTGAAAATAAAAAGGTTGGCGGTTTGGAAGCTTATAGTTGGCTTTATTGACGTAGTGTGGAAGGCTGATTTGTTTGTAGAATTATGTAGTAACCTGTGGGTGGTGTGGAATTATATAGAGCACAAAAAGTAAAATAAAATAGGTTACCCATTTTACAAGCTTATGAATAGCTTATATTCACAAAAAAGAAAGTGATTGATAGTCTTAACAAGTAGACATGCGACAGTTTATTTTATTGCTGCCAAAAGTCAGTTAATCGAGCAGCAAACATGCAATAGATAGATAGAGTATATTAAATATTTCGTAAATTATACTTAAATACCTAACCATGCTTTATGAAAATTGGCTACTTTTAAGTTAATTATCCTTAATGTACAGTTGCATAAATTTGTTTTAGTCAAAAATATACTCGCTTTAAATGGAAAGTTCCCCTCTAGGCTTTGTTTGCTATCGTTAAAAATATAACTTGGGTTTATTAAAATAATTTAACAATGTACAAACTGTTGCTATATTTATACATGCATATTATAATATACATATATACACAACTGCGTAGCTGCTCCACTACTTTTTCCATTCTTTTCCGCCCTACTTGTTTAGTATCCCTCTATATACCAGGTAAACAGTGGACCATGATGGGGATGGATACGGGAAAGAGGAGTCAAGCTTAAATTTACTATGAAACTTTAAGTACACGTCTTCCACGAAAAACGTTATTATTATGATGATCACCTGAAGGAAGAAGGAAAAGGGCAACTCTCAGCACTACACTGTTGACGGGGATAAAACTGCGTTTTTGTGCTTTATACGCTGCTTAGGACGAAAAGCGAAAATAGTACGACTTTTGATAGTTGGCTGGTTGGTTAGTTCTTTTTATATATTTTCACCCTCCTGAAGGAAGAAAGAAAGCTCACACATAGACCAGCAACCGTAGATGATGAAATGTAGAAAAGCATGTAGATAACCGAATCGTTAAGACATTTTATTCGTTGACGAGAAGTCAGAAAATGTTTCCCTTTTGTTAGGGGAAAATAAAGCCAGCATGATTGTAACTTTTTTATACTTTACTGTTGCTCCTCGTCTTCTCCAAGTTGCTTTATTACTTGACTACTTTTTAACAGGGCAACTACTTTCTCTGTCACCTTGCGGGGATTTTCTGTTCCTCTGTGTGTTTCAGCATGCTGATGCTCAATATATTACGGTGAATATATATGAGAAAACACAAAGGTTTTTCTCTTTTTCTGGAAGAGATATTCATTTTTTCTGCTTGTCTGGTTGGCTGCCTTTTGTTCAAGGAGGAACCACATTTAGTAAGCTTTGCTTCCAGTGGCAAAAAACCACAAGCAAACTTGTTGATTTATTGCTGCAGATTCTCTCTTTTGGATTTTTTATGGGTGGCAAAATGAACGAGGAGAGTAAAAAAAGCATGAGGGAAAAGTCTCTAGCATTTTCTTCCAAGAAATGCTTTTCTTCAAAATTGTAAGTAAAGTTATTCCAGATCTGATGCACTCGAGTACAGATGAAAATAAAAAAAATGAAATGTAGAATGGGCAGCGTGAAACTATATACGTGTGTGATGAGACGCAGATTATGTTACCGTGTTCGTTGTTTTGCCGCAAAAATTGTAAATGTAAAATCTACGAAAATGTTTGTAAATTGAGTGAATGCTGTTCTATCAATTAGTATACTAAATGTGCAAATATTTCCTCGGAATAAGTTTTCTTACGGAATAGAACTGAATGAGTGAATAGGTATATTATACCGTAAAGATTTGTACATTTTCTACTGCTTTGTTCAAGTTTTATTGCGAGTTAAAAGCAAGATACCATTTTCTAGAATTAGTGGAGCAAGTCAAGTGCTGTTTCGTAACAACTCCGGCTGCTGCAGCGTCATCCACTTGGTCGACAAAGATATTTTATTATTAAGGCATTAAGGATAATAAAATATGACAATAATCTGGTTCATAGAAGAATGCACCGCCAGAGAGAAGGATCCTCTTCGCTGCATTAATAAAAAGGGAATGCTTAGCTTATGCCTATTGGGTTTACATCCAGCAATATTAAGTACAACTTTTTCATATCTTTCAGCTGTGTGGCCCTTTTCTTTTTTGAAACTTGTACGGGAAAGAAGAAAACGTGACTACCCTATAGCCTTATTATTCTTTCTACATATATGCACGTATTATACGAGAAAATTTCCATTTGAGAAAGAAATTAGAATCAGCACCGTCAGCAGCAATATTATAAGCCCTCATCTTCAAAGCAGAATAATGTTTTGGGTAGTTTGTAGTACTGTTTACCAAAAAACTTTAGCAAAGTTTCTCTAAAGAGAAAGCACGAACAAATAAAAAGAGAGACTCACTTTCCCTCCTCAACAGTCTTTTCAGCAAAAATAAATAGGGTTCTCTCTGGTGAAAAACAAAACAAAACTGGGATAAACTTGTTGTTGTCGGCTTGGGCATATGGAGAGCAGCACAGCAAAAGAGGCAGACTTATTGCCTAGAAAAGTATTTATATATTCAAACTGAGAATTTCTCATTTCCTTCACTTTAAGTGGTGTTGTAGTACACACTTAAAATGCAAACACATGAAATTAATAATTTTGCATATTCACTAACTATATATACCTGAGAAGAAGAAAATTATACTTACAGTGATGACGATCTACATTAATATCTAGCTCTAGCTATACAATAAACTAGCGATAACTATCCTTGTATTCCATTATTCGCATTTTGTCTGTCTAATTTTATATTTCACAACTTTTGGCAGCGGAAACTTTCACCTGTAGCGTCAATCTTCACAAAAAATGGATAAATATGAGAAACAAAGTAACCCAACCGATTTCGAATTGTATTTACACCCACAATTTTGGGGAAAATCACTTTTGCTACTTTTGTATAGTGTGATTAACCACTTTATTTTATTTTCTACTGAAATGAAGCTAGAAAAGTGATTTTCTCTGCTAAAGAGAAATTTCTCTGAGAGAGAGGGAAAGGGAAAAGGATATTTCTTAAAAGGCCAGCAGGATTATGATTATGGTGATCGTGATGTGATCACACAATTCGAGTCTCTTTTCTATTTCGTCTGTATTTACACACAGTAATGGGCTCTATTAAATCATCACATATAATATAAAACTAATAATACTGAGCACACACACACTGCTGCTACCTCTCTGGACTGTCTCATGGAAAAGTTAATGCATAATACATGCCTACATGTTTTAAGCATTTCCCAGCTGTAACCTTCACATGGACAAGAAGAGGAGGAACAAGAAAGGAAACTCATGCCAGAGAAAATTCCCTCGGCAAATAATCCATCTTTAATTACATACCAAAAGTATTATATGTATTCGCGACGGAGGAGGAATAACGAGCAAGTGAGAGTAGTTTAGGTTAACTTATAAAAGCGATACTTTTCTCTCGTAATAGTAATCCGGAGGAGCAACAGCAGCCAGCAGATTCGAAAGCGGCCATGTTCACAGAGAGAGAAGAGCCGATTCCAGTTTTCTATTTCGTGCTGATGATCTGGTTATGATGGCTAAACTAGTAACTGACTCTCTCTCTCTGTTCCTCTTTGATTACTTTTTGGAGAAAGCGCAACAAGGAAACACGAAGAGAAATCATGCTTATTCCCGTCCAAATAAACTTTGTTTTCTTGCTAACTACTAGAGATTAAGTGAAAACCTTGAACGGTATAGTAAGCATATATATTTGTAATAAATATATTATTATGCTTGAGTAGCTTGTATTTTGAATATGGGAAGCTCTATTATTCGCCTGTATATTAGCTACTTGGCTGTATATCTTCTTCTTTTAGCTTGTAGCAATTTGATTTACTTTGATGAAACTGGATCAGGTTATGTTCTATATAAATTGTCTGATGAAGCAATAGAACAAGACTATTTTTTTACTTATCGTGTTTTCTGAGAGGGCCTTTGAGGCCTGTCTCTTGTGTGTTTTGTTAAGTTGATCATCTTGTGGAGAAAGTTATAGACACGTTTCTGTTTCTGACTACTGAGAACTGACCGGTAGTATGTATATGCCCAAGGGGGGCGAGTGTGCAAATTTTGCCTACAACTAAATAACTAACAAGCTCTATATTTAGGAGTAAAATGCAATCTAGGATGTAATCGTGATTGGAATTTTTATACATTCACAAATACAAAATGCACAGCTAGCGCTTTAATTCAAGTGCACAATCAGTGCATTAATTACAGTATATAAAGTAAATTCAAGTTATTACTGGTTTTCATTGGCTGTATTTAGTTATACCATTATCACAAGTTTAGTTAATTATGCTGATCTTCTATTGTTTCTTGGTTTTGGAATATCTATCGTATAGACAGATAGTTAAAGGACTATAAATATACACACAGACCACCGATACACTCATTAAAATTCCCTATCATTAAGCCAGCGAAGCAAGCGTGCGTGTCAAGTCAATGCCAACTTTTCCCACCGGCATACTTTAGAGATTGTGGCCGTGCCATGCCATCCTCGCAGTACACTTCTCAGTTTACTTGGGACTATACTCAATTCACCAGATCCCATTTCCAAGTTCCACCTCATTCCTTTTTTTCTTTACATACGTGTACATATAACAAGCAACAAAATTTTCCTCCACCACACCTCAGGGTACTGTTTCCTTTCTCTCTCTCTATACACCAGCTTATTACTGTGTACAGCCTTAACCTCTCAGCGAAAGAGAGAAAAAATCTACAGAGAAAAATGAACTTTCACGACGAAGGATTATAGTCAGAAAATTGGGAAAAAAGGCAGTAGCAACGACACATCCTTGTCCAAGGTTACATCCCATTTCCCCCACTTTTCTCCTTCCTATCTACCTAGTCAACTCCCTCCTCCTGATCCTTTTCTCCTCTTCACTGCACACCAACCATCATCATACATTTGCCGCTTTTTCCTCCACTATAAAATAGAATATTTGAGTACCCACCTGTTTTACATTGCTTCCACACAACACTACTCACTCCTCTTCTGTTGCTGCTGCTCTCTGCCTCCAACCATAATTCCATTTTCTAGCTAACCGAGCACATTTTTCTTCTTTAAAAAATCCAATTTTCAAAGCAAGAAGCCCATTCTCATGGTCAATACCAGCTTAGATTCTTCTCTCATATTTTTAAGTAAGAGTAACACACACGCGCGTGTACACTCACGATTACTCAATACATATTTGATAGGATCGGGAGAGGAAAGATGTAAGAGGAGAGAGAAAGGAGACACATGTGAGGAGAAGCCACAAGTAAGCAAAAAAGGCTTCAAAGAGAAATTCAAAGCTCATCTTTATCGTTCACTCTCTTCTTCCCAGACATACGACTACATAGTCTAGTTTTATACATATATAGATTTTGTGTGAAAACCAAGTTTTTCATGTTGAAATATATAGAGAGCCTGCATACCCCACTATTATGAAACTTTAATGATTCTTTTAATATATATACAGGAAAGATACACACATTACACGCACAGTTAGTTAATATTACTCACCACCCGTTCTCCGCCGCCAAACTACCCGCAACTTAACTAGGAAAGATTTTTTTACTATTATTATCATCTAAGTATTTAAGCATTCCATTTGCTCGCTCACATTCTCAGCTAATACTGACATGAATGCAGCCATGCATGAAATATAAAAAAGCTCACATCATCATCATCCTCATCACCCATCCACCAAGTTATATATGTACACATGCATAACAGACTGATAGTCCCTGTGGAGTATTAAAATAAGCTCTCTTTTTTGTAACCCCAGCTCTCTGTGAAGACGAGAGAAAAACTTTTTGTGCTTCTCGCTCCTTTCTCCATCTATTTTCAGCCCTATTTTGTAGATTAGTTATATAAACGGGGTGAGAATGCGTGTAGGTACATTATATAATTTCATGGATATTATCAGCAAAAAAATTGCCGAGTAATATTAGGTATGTTATATTACTAATAGGACGAGTAACTGTACAGATGAAAGCAACCACCAGGAATACATCCGTCAGTAAAAAATGTCATGTTCGCAATGTTGGCAGTGCATACATCTATCTCTGCATCAGGATTGAGCCTTCAATTTAAATGTAGTGAACATTAGATGTACATATGGGAGACAACTGTGTGTGATGACCAGGAATACATCCGTCAGTAAAAAATGTCATGTTCGCAATGTTGGCAGTGCATACATCTATCTATGCATCAGGATTGAGCCTTCAATTTAAATGTAGTGAACATTAGATGTACATAAGGGAGACAACTGTGTGTGATGATGCGACCTTTAAGCCTTTCACTATCATCACTTTTCGAGCTTCACCACACACACACTTGAAACTCATCCATTTTCAGTTATGTATCATCGTCATCGTACTCATTCCAGACTGATGAAAATGAGTGCGCGTCACTTTTTTAGTCACGCTGTTGATGATATTTGCATAAGGCAAGGGAAAGTGCTCTATTATTAAATACAACGTGCTTGGAAATGAAGACGAGAGAGAGAGAGACACACACACACAGAAGGGTTGATTGAAAAAGAACGACAAAAAGTTGTACGAGGGAAATTGAAATGTTTCATCATTCCATAAATATGCATATGTTCAGGATGATAATATACTGGTGTGATGATGATAATATGGGTCTCTCTCAGCCATAACAAACCTTATGCTGCAAAAATGAAATACCGTAATTTCTTTAATACTAACATCGACCGTATTTTACCAAATAAAGGCCCCTCATATTCTAATTTGAAATTTCAACTGGCAGAGCTGAAAATTGATACACTGATGTATAAGAACGTACATATTTGAAAAACGATGACATGTAACCCTTTGTTACCCCCTATTCTGAAATTTTGACCTGTCTCTCACCTTGGCGGTAACCTG
>JAHZMV010000562.1:0-11189 GCA_027743765.1 Coecobrya sp. COE2
ACATTTTTATTAACACAAAGCGACACAAATGGTAATTGCAAACAAAAACTGACTGAAACAATTAATTTCATTCGATCCAAACCTTCCTCCACATCCTATCTGTTTCATGGCTGTACTCTAGCCCATCAGGGTTGAGAACCGGAAGGAACACCCAGTCAAAATCCTCCGTCCATGACTGAATTTCGCTGTCATCACTGTTCAGCAGTTGGTTTATCACGTACGTGCACACGGCGCTTGTAATCCACCTGAAGCAAAGCGACAATAATTTTTCATACACGTACAAACAGCTTCAAATAAAAATAATTAGCATATAATTATAATAATTAAATAAGCATATTAATAACTTACTCCCTTGCATGGATATCTAAATGCATAAATAGCAAAAGAAAGAAACATGAACTTATGAATTAGATAACATATTTAAACATTGGTTAAAACACGACAATTCTACTGACTAGCATCCATGAAAATAGTGCGTTTGGATCCGCCACCCGATTTTGAAATGTTCAAAGCCAGCAAATCTCTCCCTTCAGTACTCTGTCCAATCACAAATGTTTGAGCAATGTCGGAATGCTGGTCCGCCTGGGCTTGCAGCCACGCATGAATCTATTTAATTATAATATGGTAACTGCTTATCGATTCACATTGTGAATCGATAAGCAGTTTGTGAATTTCACAAACACATATATTTTATGCATACATAATACTTAATACTTTTGACATAGACTCATCAATATATCAATTCAACACAGAGTGTTAAAAATAAACTTACATCTGCCAATCGATAGTAAGCGTCCCACGTTATCTGCTTGCCATTCTGCAGCGTACCAATGGTTTCCGCATTCATCAGCCTTCAGATTGAAAAAAGATTGCGTTAACCAATGAATTTTAACATTGTATTAATTTAATTATTTGAAGTGTCTGTCTGTCGTTTACGTCTGAATATCCTGAATATATTCCTCAACTTTCATCCCTGACGCCTCAACCCCTTCAAAAAAGTGCATTTGGTGAGGGGCAAACATGATATCCGATGGCTGCCCAACTTTTTGGGAAGGTCCGTGCCAAAATGAAAGCTGAAAAGTCCCACATTCATAATCATGGTCAAAGTCTTGTACTACTTATTCAAATATTTTTTGTCAAAATTTGAACAGAATTTTGCGAAAATTCCTCTTACCCGTTCATTGTCCAATTCGCGCAAAATCCGCAAGTGGTCATCACTCAACGGAGTAACTCTGTAAACCTTGTACCCATCGTACCTGACTTTAATTGCCCCACAGGAAGCAATTGCAAGTCCCAAAATAATCAACGAGAGTTTAGTAAAACCCATTCTTGTAACTGTTTGCTTGAACGCACGCACAAGTAATGACTACGAACAGCTAACGCTTTCTCCCTAAAACCCGTGTTATTACTAACTAACCTCAGCCCCATTATCTGACATCACACCCGTTTTCCCATTGAAATCATAAGTAATCTTCAAATTTCCCATGTTTGATTGTCATTGTCAATCATAATTATTGATTAATATTTGTTATGCGTCAAGTGGTAAACCTTGAGCGGAAAAAACGTGCTGAATCATCTAGGAAAAGTATACTGTTAGTATAATTTAATCAGTGTTCGTTACTCGTATCAAAATTCATTGAAAAATTCACTGAACGTGCTTATCATCAACCGAAGCCACCCAATTTGCAGGTTTCTCTTTCCCCCTGCCATCTACGAATATGGTACATCAACTCACTACGCAAACGTGAAAGTGGAATATTGATAATTATTTGCTGGTGATCCGCAGATGTTTCGCTCTTGTTCACAAAACAGCATCTTCTTTCCTCTTCATTCATCAAGCAACTTGGTTTATAGCAGCGGCTCTCTGCATCCCGTTTTTATAGGCGGTGTTTTGTATGCATTTGTTTGACATGAAGAGTGGATTGTGTCTTTCTCGTAGGCTTGTTTATGATTCACCGATGCTCAGCTTGTCCAAAACAAAAAGTTGGTGTAATGGATCGGATGATGATGACAGCAATTTCACACAAGAGTATTTTATGCCCAGTTAGCTAGATGCACTGAACCGGTCTAATAGATAAGCTTATCGTAAAGCGTTTTATCATTGTTGCTGACTTGTGGTGTCATTAGCCAACCCAAGTCACGGAGAATAGTAAGTGTTTATGTTAAAAATAATAATTTGAATGAACATTTAAGCCAAGGTTAACATAGTTTACCCATCGCAATTTGTAAATCTTTTGGGGAGCCTTGAATAACCAGAGCTTTGGTTTGCCAATAGGTAGGAGGAGCAGTGTTCCATGTCAACTGGTCTGTTCCAAAGATTAGTAGTAGTATCTCTTCGTCGTGTAAATCCCTGTGGAACACCAACGGTATTATTTGTTAAAGCTAATCCGATTTCTTTTGGGTAAAACTGTAAAAAGATTACAAACTAGCAATCAAATAGTCCACTTCAATCAAGCAAATCATTAAGTACGAATTTATTCCGTTTTCCAGGTCACAAGTGCGATTCAGCAGTTCAAGCAGGACCCGAGGGAGTATGTCCAACACAATCCTAAAGTTTCATCCAGGGGGTCCAGCTTCCTTGCGATCCTCTGACCCCCAAACAACCCCAACGATCATAGTGGGCCAACTCCCTCATCTCCAGTCCATTTGCTACCGCATCCTCCAACCTAAGCTTGACCCCCGTGTCAGTGAAGAAACGTACAAGGCAGCGTTGGACAGTTTGAATCCTTCGCCAACGGACTCTGTGCCACTCTATCTAAACAACGCAACTGTACTGGTGCTGCCGAAGGGATGCAGTAGGCACAACACACCCTCCAGAGCGCACACTCTCACGAAATTAATCAAGGGTTCCCATGTTGGAGGGAATGGTGCAGCAAATAACGAGAACATTGTTGTTGTTTGCGAGAAATCTGCATTGTTCGCTTCTGCTGTTGCTGTCGCCAAAGCTTTCCCTCTTTACTCGAGAAAGTCTTCTTCGAGCAGCAAAACTACGAATGCGGATGGAAGTAAAAAGGATCCGAGAATCGTTAATGTTGAATTTCTGACCGTTAGTCGGGCTGATGGAGGAGAGTACAAGGTGGACGAAGCAGGGCTGAGTTGCGAGGAAATTGGATGCATTGAGGATGCAGCAAAAGCTGTGAGGAATGCTGCAAGGCTGGTTGACACGCCTGCGAATGAGCTACATACCGACGCTTTTGTTGAGGTAGGTTTTACACCTTTTCTGATTAACTACACAAGATATTTTTGATTTCTTCAATAACCGTCATGATTGATTTGGCTTTCTCATCAGGAAGCAAAAATTATCGCCGGTGAGTTGGGAATAACGCCTGTAATTATCCGGGGCGAAGAGTTGAAGCAGAGAGGGTTCGGGGGGATTTACAGCGTGGGAAGGGCCGCCGAACATCCTCCTTGCCTGCTCGTCCTTAGTCACACGCCTGCAGGTGCAACCAAGAACATCGCTTGGGTAGGAAAAGGGATCGTGTTTGACACTGGCGGTTTGTGCATCAAGTCCAAGACTGGAATGTGCTCCATGAAGAGGTAACATGTTTCTTTTGTTAACTTAGGCAATATTAGTGAGTATCTGTTCCCTAACTTTGTTAAATTGAAAATTGAAGGGATTGTGGTGGCGCAGCGGCTATCCTCAACGCATTTTATCTAGCTGTGAAGCAAGGATTCAAAGAAAATTTGCACGCTGTTTTGTGCCTTGCAGAAAACGCAGTTGGAGAAAGGGCCACTCGACCTGATGATGTGATAATCATGTACTCCAAAAAGTAAGTTATACAATTCAAAATCCAAGATGGAAATTAAATAATCCAAGAGCAATAAACCATGAAAATATAATTTGTGTTTGATAATAGGAGCGTTGAAATAAATAATACTGATGCAGAGGGAAGATTAGTGTTGGCTGACGGTGTCGTGTACGCCAGAAACGACTTGGGAGCTGACATTATCGTGGACATGGCCACTCTTACTGGTGCTCAAGTGAGTATCCACAATATATTTCGTGGTTCAATGTTGCATTTAGCAAGGATTAAACACGTATTTTAAAAATGATTTATCTTTAGGGCATCGCTACAGGCAAGTACCACGCGGCTGTGCTCACAAACTCTGACCTCTTCGAAACGAAAAGTGGTGACGCTGGAAGATCATCTGGCGAGCTGGTTTTCCCACTTGTTTTTACCCCAGAGTTACACTTTTCAGAGTTTTCCTCTGCCGTTGCCGACATGAAAAATTCAGTCGCTGTAATCAAATCACACTGTAAATGTTGACACTTGTTCTTAAACTTATTTTTTAAATGCGTTTTAATTTCCCCCCACTAGGACAGAGGTAACGCACAATCATCCTGTGCCGGACTGTTCATACTGTCTCATCTGGGATTCGATTTCCCTGGTTCATGGGTCCACTTTGATATCGCTTCACCCGCTGAAATTGTAAGATAGCCAAAATCTTTTACTCTGCAAAGTAAACGCATTTAATTTTTTCCTTGTCCCGTTTTCTTATCCCATTTTTTGAATTTTTTCACAGGGAGAAAGAGCCACTGGCTACGGTGTCGCCTTGCTCAACACTCTATTCGGTTCGTTGAGTGGTTCTGAACTGCTCAAAGGAATTGCACCAAGTGTCTGATGAACTTACAAACTTCCGCTCTTGGATTCATGCAATAATTTAAGTGCGAAAAAAGAACGAGAAGTATGTGTTGCTTGTCATCTTTCGTGTAGTCTTTAATATGTCAAAATACTTTAAATTCTTACCCTGTCTTTAGTGGTGTTATATCATATTCAACTTAACTACTACAAACTACAACAATTATTATATTCATTCGTGATTATTCGACAATATATGTTTCTTGTTTCTATTACTTTTCTCAAAATATTATCAATAATAGTAATAAACCAATAAATAATTTACATAGTCGCTTGCAAATACAACGTGAAGTGATTACGCAATAAATTTCATTTTTTAATATTTCGCATTGATATTCATATAAATATATCATGCAACAATCACAACTTCATAATCAATATCCAATATAGAAGATAGCTTAATGTTCAATTGTTTGATGATGCAGTTATTCAGGTAGCAAGAAGTGCGTGCGCTTGTCTGCATTGCAGCTTGGATCTCATCTCAAACAAAAGTGAGTGTGAAAAGCAAAGTAGAGTGAATCGCTGCTGCTGACAAAGCGTGCATCTGTTCACTCAAGCCAAGTGTGCTGTGTACTTTACTTTAGCTGCCGGTTTGGCAAGAGTGGCAGTGTGCTCCGTCTCACCTTTCAATTTTAGTCAGAAAGTGTCACAGCTGCTTTTTAAAAGCGTTACCATTCCGTGCCATTTGTGCAGCAAGTGCCTTCAACACGACAGGCCCTTTGGTGGACACACCCCCTTACTTCCCTCTACACAAACGTCCTTATCCTCGTGTACCTGTGTATAGGGTCCTTGTTCTATTGTCAACGAATTCCTCATCGTCGCTGCAGATTGCGTCAGCTATTTTTGGGTACGTTACTCTTGCTGCTGCTGTTTAGCACCTTATTTTTATGGTGGCTCCCTTCTCTTTCCTATCAACCGTTGGAAGGGTATAATTGTGATTTAAAAAATTAAACAACATCTGTCAGAAAAGTCATTAGGCAAAGGTTAAACACTTGGAAAATTTTATGCTGGATTTCATTTACATTTTAAAGAGCAGTGCAGTGTCCTTTACGTAGTTGTATGGCTAAAAAGGCCATATGGAATAGATAAAAGGTGTAACAATTAATTTTTTTTCTGTTGTGTGAATTAGGAACTAATTTGAAATCCTGAAGAAAGAGCTATGGACTCAACACTGTCAACGGCTGCAATCCGCGGCTCCTTTATAGACTTTTTCAAGTCGAAGAACCACATTTACGTGCATTCCAGCCCCACTATCCCACTGGATGATCCTACTCTCCTGTTTGCCAACGCTGGAATGAATCAATTCAAACCGATTTTTCTCGGGAGCGTTGATCCAAACAGCGATATGGGTAAATACAAATTTAAATAAGATTAGGAAACATCTATGTAATTCCGATTTTCAGGCTTTTCAGGGAATGATTTGTTCTGTTTCTTCCAGCAAAATGGGTACGTGTTGCAAACACCCAAAAATGTATTCGTGCTGGTGGCAAGCATAACGACTTGGAAGATGTAGGAAAAGATGTGTACCATCACACGTTTTTTGAAATGTTGGGTAACTGGTCGTTTGGTGATTACTTCAAGAATGAAATTTGTGAGTGGTCGTGGGAATGGCTTACCGGTGTTATGAAGATCCCTGGCGAGAGGCTCTACGTTACTTACTTTGGAGGGGATGAGAAGGCGGGATTGGAACCGGATCTCGACTGCAAGAACATCTGGCTTAAACTTGGGTTAGTTACGTTACTGCAAAGAGCTTCATATACAACTTTACTGTCTCGTTTTCGGGTTGAAAATTTGGAGTTATTTAATTTTCGTATAAATTTCAGTGTCCCTGAAGAGCATATTCTGCCGGGTAACATGAAGGACAATTTCTGGGAAATGGGTGACACTGGTCCATGTGGTCCTTGTTCTGAGATTCACTTTGACAGGATAGGAGGTCGTAACGCTGCCAGTTTAGTGAATCAAGATGACCCTGACGTATTGGAAGTATGGAACCTTGTGTTTATTCAGTACAACAGGGAGTCCGACGGCACTCTCAAATCCCTCCCAAGGAAGCATATTGATTGTGGAATGGGATTAGAGCGAATTGTCTCTGTTATTCAGCAGAAACGATCCAATTACGACACTGATCTTTTTGTTCCGATTTTTGAGGCGATTCAGAAGGTAGTTTTGAATATACTATGACAAAACAACAATTTAGTTAACGGAATAAAACGTTTAGATACACTTTTATCTTTACAGGCCACTGGAGCCCGCACGTACACAGGGAATGTAGGATCCTTTCCATTGACATGAATGCCTACGAAGAGGCCAAGAAGAAGGCACAGCTCATATCTCAAGCTAAAGGCGCAGGCGAGGATGATACTCTTGCTCTTGACGTCCACGCTATCAATGAGCTTCAGTCGAAAGGGGTTCCTCCCACAAACGACCTATTGAAGTACCAATACGCTGCTGTCGACACAAGCATTTATGGTGAGAGAGAATTATTTTCTTGGCTATTTCAACATTTCATTTCATAAATTTTAGTAAGACCTATTAACAGCGAGAATGTCCAAATATCTTTGTATATTCAGACTTCCCGTCAACAAACGCGAAAATAGTGGCAATCCGGTACAACAAGCAGTTCGTAGACCAAGTGACTTCTGGTCAGCAAGCAGCTCTCATCCTCGACAATACAAATTTTTACGCTGAGCAAGGTGGACAAATTTTTGATGAAGGATTCATGACGTCATTGTCCAAAGAAGATACGGAATTTCTCGTGAAAAACACACAAGTTCGAGGGGGGTACGTTTTGCATATTGGAACTGTGGAGGGAACCATTGCCGTTGGAGATGAGATGAAGCTGCAAGTTGATGGCGAGAGGAGAAAAAATATTATGAACAACCACACTGGCACTCATATTCTCAATTTTGCTTTGAGGAGTGTTCTCGCAGAAGAGCCGGATCAGAAGGGATCCCTTGTCGCTCCGGACAGAATGCGGTTTGATTTTACAAATAAGGTGAGTTGAGTGGGAATAAAAACCTGTTCCAATCGTAGATATCTACTAAATCAATGTAATTTCTTTGTCTATTTGAATTTTGAATGTAGAATGCAATGACGGTTAAGCAAGTGAAAGAAGCAGAGAGAATAGCTCAAGAAATGGTAAATTCCAACGTGCCCGTGTACGCTAAAGAAAGTTCATTGGGTCAAGCAAAAACGATTAAAGGACTCAGGGCTGTGTTTAACGAGGCGTACCCAGATCCCGTCAGAGTAGTTTCCATTGGAGTGTCTGTGGAAGAATTGGAAAATGATCCTGCAAGCCCGCAAGGGCTCCACACTTCAGTTGAATTCTGCGGTGGCACGTGAGTCTTACAATTAGTTTTTAATAAAATTAGTTAGTTTACTTTACAGCTTATCAAGAGATAAACAATTTGTGAGCAAATTTCATTTTCTCTTGGACCAGTCACCTTCTGCGTTCCTCGCACGTTGGCGACTTTGTCATCGCATCCGAAGAAGCGATCGCCAAAGGAATTCGAAGAATAGTCGCTCTTACGGGTCCTGAAGCCGCAAAAGCTCTAAAGAAAGCAGCTCTCCTTGAACAAGGCGTAACAAACCTGAAAAACTCTGCTTCATCAACACCTCCGAAAGAGATCCAACGCAAAATTACCGAACTTGGCGACGAGATATCCGCATCACAGATCCCTTACTGGAAGAAAGATGATTTAAGAAATTCTATCAAGGAGCTGAAGAAAACGCTGGACGAACTCGACAAGGCAAACAAGCAACAGCAGATGAATCAAGTTGTTGAAGACGTCAAGCAACTTCTCACGGAGAATAAATTCGAGAACGGATACATTGTCAAGTTGCTAAACGCTCAGTCGAACACAAAAGCGCTGGACGGTGCACTGAAACAAGTGAAGGCTCTGAGCCCCAACACAAGTGCTATTTTCTTTTCCGTGGATGAGGCTGCTGGCAAGGTGTTCTGTTTGAGTAACTGTTCAGGAGAAGCTGTTGGTAAAGGGCTTAAAGCCAACGAGTGGGTTGGACAGGTTGCAAAAGTAAGTCCAGACTGCACTGTGCAGTCAGTTTTTATGAAAATAAAAATTATGAGGTTAATTTCTAGATCCTTGTATGTATCATGTTAATTGTTCCACTACAACAGATTCTGGATGGAAAAGGTGGAGGAAAGCCTGAATCAGCGCAAGCCACTGGAAAGAATGTCGCTGGTATCGATGAAGCTCTCAAGGCTGCTGAGGAATTTGCAAAACTGAAGCTAGCATAACCCGCTAAATAATAATAATTAAATTCAGTACGTACTTGCTAAATTATAATAATGATTCCTTCCGGTTAAGATTTTTTTCAATGTTTTTCTAAAATTGTATTACAAAAATGCAAATACTTATTTCCGGTTACACAGTGTGTTGAATAAAAAAGATTTATTTCCCTGTCATTAAAATAAATATTATAATTGTTACTCATTCGTTTTCGTCTTCCTCCAGTCTTTCCTATGCTGCTGCACTCTTACAGGCTCATACTTCTCTACAACTTCAGCCATTTTCTTGGCACTCTTCTCATCGTAAACTCTTCTTAACTCAACAAGCAAGTCTTTAAGATTCGAACCAAATTTTGCGCTAACCGGTAGGATTCTCATTGAATCTCCTACCGCAACTTTAAACTCGTTAAAATTAGCTTTTGCTTCAGGTAAATCTAATTTGTTGGCTACGATGAGGGAAGGTCGTTCCAGCATTGACTCGTCGTAGTGCTGGATCTCTGACCTCAGCGTTTGGAAAATTTCGTACGGGGACGGCTCTGAGGTTGACATATCGATAACGTAGAGAAGGCACAAGCACCGTTGGATGTGACGTAGGAATTGAATTCCAAGACCGCGGTTTCGATGAGCGTCTGTTATCAAACCTGGGATGTCGGCGACTAAAATGAATAGATGGTCATATTATTTAAGTTCGGCGTTGCAAAGAAAATTTAATTGTTGAATACTCTTAACTTGCCTACCTGCAATCTGCTCGAGATCATCATAGAGTACAATCCCAACATGAGGTTTTAAGGTAGTAAAAGGATAGCTAGCAACTTTAGGTCTTGCTCTGCTAATAGCCCTGAGAAGCGTCGATTTACCAGCGTTCGGATACCCAACCAAACCAAAATGCGCAATCGTAGCCATTTCAACAATATACGCCATTGTTTCCCCTTCAGCACCGTACTCGGCAACCTCGGGGCTTTGATTTGCAGCTGTCGCGAAGAACTTGTTACCCCTTCCACCAGCTCCACCCCGAGCTCCAATAAATATCGAGGTTTCTGGATCTGTTAGGTCGGCTATCAGTTTACCAGTTTCTTGGTTTTTGAACATTGTGCCTACTGGGACCTGCGTAAACCACAAAGAGAACTATGAGAATTCTATATGCGTATATAATAAAAAAATTATCAGTTTGAATCGAGTTCATACATCTATAACCGTGTGCTCCGCATTCTTCCCATGACAGTTGTCGTTCATCCCATTAGCCCCCGGTTTTCCTCTGATGTTGCCCTGCAAATCAGCGAGAGATTTGCATTGAAACGTGGCCTAAACACAAAATAGCCACCTTATCAATACTCAATATTTTGATTGGGCAGTAAATATTAAAGTGCTGATTCTTACAAATACCTTAAAGAGAATATGACCTCCATTCCCACCATCCCCTCCATCCGGCCCTGCGAATTCATTAGCGAAGAGTCTGGCAAACGAAACGCATCCATCGCCTCCTTTTCCTCCCAACACTTGAATTTGTCTTCTGTCTACGAAACTGTGAACCTAGCCAAAAAAGTGCACATAATATGCAGTTAGTGAAGAAATTTCGAAGCAAACCAATTAAATGCTACATGCACACTAATGAGCTGCTGTAAAGGCAATCTACTCACCCTATTCTCAGTCCCCGTCTCCTTTTTCTTGAGAATCGGCTGCGCAGTTTTAGAGTTACTAGAGCACTTTCTTGGCACCCATTTCACCCCCTGTGCTGATCCGCGTTTTAGTGAGGATACACAAGTCGCCCTCTGCAACACAAGCATCATTCGAATAATTTAATACCTAAATATTTTTCTTAAAACGCGAACTTATCATCATTATTTCATTATGCTCTGATATGTATGTACACTTCAGAAAAAATTCAGTTTTCGTTGATCGTCTATCTTCATGTGTGCAAGTTGTTTTGATCCAAACATCTTGAAGGTCTTCCCGCTGGTGTTTGGAAGGTGATGGGGCAGCAGCGATCAAACAAATTGTGGACTGGAACCAGGATGGACAGCATTTAAAGCTTTGTTTCCCCTTTTCCATGAAAATGGAAAAGTATAAATTGTTTGCTAAGCTCGGGTGTTTCTAGTGTAAGCGTTTTATTTACCATCTGCGGCGCTATATAATTTTCCAGCTTTTTAGAACGCAGAAAGAAACTATCTGTGTACTGTGTTTCATGGCTAATGGCTAGGAATTCATATAATTATACAATTAATTTAATCATTGTTTCAGCAGATTGGCTTTTTGTGATAAATGCATCCATGATACTTGTTACATATGTTTTTGATTGCAAT
>JAHZMV010000563.1:0-12927 GCA_027743765.1 Coecobrya sp. COE2
TTATTATGCTTGCTGGAATGTTTGCCATTGTTATTGGAGGCGCTCTTCAAATTGGAGGCTATTCGGAGGTTTTTAGGATTGCAAATGAACATCATAGAATCAAATTTTTAGAGTAATTTTCCTATCCGTATATTTTACATTTTAATATTATATTTAGTTTACACATTATGCAACTTAAGTGTTCAAACGTACTTTTGAAACTTAAATTTGCAGTCTTAACTTTGACTTTTTCGAACGTTTAAACTCGATCAATATCCTTCTCGGAAACGGCATTATGGTATTGAGCGTATGTGGGTGTCAACAAACCGCTGTACAACGTTACTCCAGTATGAGTTCTTTGAATAAGGCCATATTGTAAGATTATCTCATTTCCAAAAAAAATATACTTGTTTTCATGTGTGTACAACTTGATTTATAATTTATAATTTGATCTCAAAAGGACTATTATGATAACACTTCCTTTGGTGGTGTTCACTGTTGGTCTGGCAGCATTAGCCGGTGTTGTGATATTTGCCAACTACGCTGACTGCGATCCGATAACTTTAGGGTTTATCAAACGAAATGATCAGATCGCCCCGTACTTTGTTTTGGAGTATTTGTCCTCGACTGGAGGTCTAATGGGACTCTTTATCGCCTGCTTATTTTCGGCTTCTCTAAGGTTCCTTGCTTATTTCTCATTTTTGACCATAAATCTGTTATAAAGATGAAGTCTTCATAATGAAAACTTTTTTATCTGTCAACTAGTACTGTTTCATCTGGTCTTAATTCACTAACTGCAGTCACGTGGGAAGATTTCTTGGGAAAAATTTCATATTTTAAGAATATGTCCGAGAAGGCACAAGGACAAGTCTCTAAAATAGTCGGTAGGCACATTACTATAAATTAATATTAATTTCGGGATAGCATTTTAAGAAGCATTAATTCGTTATACACTTTTCGACAGTGGAATCTATACAAAATGTTTCATTTTTTTAGGATTGGTATATGGACTAATGTGCATAGGAATGGCCTTTTTAGCTGCAAATTTTGATGGTGTTCTTGGGGCCTCCATTGTTCTGAATGGCTCCGTTGCAGGTCCACTTTTGGGAGTATTTTTACTTGGACTGCTTGTGCCATTTGCAAATAAATGGGTATACATGCACAATATGAATTATGTACTATATAAATTAAAAGTTGATGTGTCGTTGTGTAATTAATTTAAAACAATGCTTTTATTGGTAATTAAGGGAGCCATTGTTGGAATGCTAGTTGGACACACTGTAACAATATGGGTTTGCGTAGGCGCTGGATTGTTGCGGCTAAAATCCCCAACCCTTCCATTTTCAGTTGATGGCTGTACTGATGCAGTCTGGGGACAAGTTACCAATAAAACAGAGATCTTATCAGCGAGAAATGCCACCGTTGGAATCGCTCCTCATCCTGAATTGTAAGATGCATTTGTGTAGGTGAACAATGTGTGAGGGTTTGAACTAGGAACTAATGCGCTAATTTGGAAAATTTTGTTTCAGGGACTGGCCACAAAAGATACACACAGTGTCATTTCTTCTTTATCCAGTCATTGGATGTGGAGTGTGCATGATAGTCGGAATGGTTGTTAGCTTGATTACAGGTAATTGGGTCTGTCATGAATGACTTCAAAATCCACTGAATGCCCACCTCATTTCAATTCAATTATTTTTCAGGTCTACTTTGCTCAGGGACTTCTCTTCTAGTTAAACCCGAACAGGAAAAGTACATACATCCCATACTAGCAAAATTTCTGCGAACCTTTAGAAAATCCGGAGGAAATTATTATGACAGTGGAAGTGGGAAAAGCCTGGAGCTGAGTACCTCATATTCGTACTCCAATGGATACCCATCATCCTCATCAATCGATCAAAATGTACCTTCGAATGGCACGTACACAAAAAGAAGCTCAAGTTTAGGCAGAAATCTTGATAGCGGCTCTGTAAAAAATGGAAAACATGCAAAGACGGGCTTCATTAATAATGACTTCAAAGAGTCGTAGCGATAAGTTGCAGTGATAATCATATATTTTTTCAATAAAAATTTAACAATGCAAAAATCAGTGATGTGAATTATATTATGTTGTTGGTGATAACAGTGATGAATAATCTGACCATTCAACATCGTCAGCGAATTGTTCTTATGTACTAGTATTATCTTAACGCATAAATCATGTAATTCCAACGCGCGGTTTATCAAGTATCAACGTGTGAATTCATGATTTTGTTTGATCTCATTATTTTTTAATTAAACAAACATAGTTTTATGTAACAATAAACGTTCCGATACGGGGATGACAGTCAACATGCTTTAAATGTGATCGTAATGAATAAAAGTAATAATTAGTATTTCAACCCAATGAACCCATATAATTTTTTTCAAACACTTCAATACCAACATAAATACATTAAATACATTAAAACATTTCCAAAGTGTTTCTAGGATCATGTAAATTAATTTTGTGTTAACGTTACAATACAATTAATTGTACCAAGTACCGACGTACCTAATGAAAATGAAATGCAAACGATATTGTCGCATTTACAGAAGTGTTACATGGAACAGGACTCATCTCTATATGTATACACGTAATAAATGCAATATTATAGAAATAATTAATCGCATATAATATTTTACGTCTTTTGAGAAGCAAGGCAAGAAAGTGAAGCATTGAATGAATAGTGACTGACAAACAAACCATCTAAGCATCTAATACAGTGAGTACAAGTATGGAATAGGAATAAAATCCTTATAAACCACCTTCAAGCATGCATAATTGTACATATTTTCAAACATGTTAATGCTGCACATAACTTTAGAAGTTAGCTACTGAGTTGACGTTTTATTTTATTGTTTTACAGATGATAGGCATGACTTTTAATGATAGCTCATGATTCAGCAAATAGTTGAAACAAGATATTACGCTCAAAGAGAACATTTTTTAAGATTACATAGTTTCTTTACTCCAATAACTTGGAAAAGTTCTTATGGCTGCGGCTTAGCAAAAAATATAAACACAATTAATACATGCATACACACATACTCTGCCAAGCCTGGTCACTCGTGAAGATAAGTCATATAGCTTACTATATGAAATTATTATATGGAATACCGAATTGCCTACACGCATATAACATTGCAGCATGGATTTCAACGTGGTTACATGATATTTATTTAAGTAAAAGCGTAGTGCAAACTTCAGAGAAAGATGTGCTCTGATGAAAACCAAGCAACTTTTCCATATCCACCACCAATCGCTGCTCAGCGTCGCTGCAAATACAACAAGAACACAAGAGAGTCACAAGACATCGGGTGAAAATCGGTGAAACCGGGAGTTGATGTGAAATCGGAAAACACGTCCATGTAGTGTGCTGAAAATTTTGCTACAACTTTTACATTGCCTTGATAGCAATACACGGGCTTGTGTGTGTATTCATAAAAACGAACGGCAGAAGTGGTGCCGTTTCATTACGAATTTCATTTAAATTTGCAATAAGAATTGAAATTAGTTAATAAAGTGGTATGGAAAAGTGGCAATGGATTTCACTCATTTTATGCCTTTTTGGCATATTTAAAGAATTTCGTCCTTCAGGTAAATACATACATAAACATAGATTTGCAACTTTACATTTGAATCTGTTTTTGTCAGGTCAAACTAAATGATTCATTTATTTTGCATGTCACCCCCACAGAGCCGTTTGTGACTGAATATCTTATAGAATTCCACGATTTCTCAAAAGAGACGGTATGAAATGGTTTACATATATCCTTTCATTCAAATACATTGTGTGTAGAAACACGGGAGTCTCGTGACGGGACTCAATGAAACAATCTGATGCAACACCTCTAATTTGTGTTTCAGATTGTACAAAAAATATATCCCATTGCTACGTATGCGTACCTGGCGACATTGCCGATAGTCTTCCTGATAACAGACTTTTTGCGGTACAAACCTATCATTGTCTTCGAAGGTCTCGCTTTCGTAGCTACGTACATTCTCTTGATTTGGGGAAATGGCCTTAACGCGTTACGGGTATGGGTAGCATGTATTTAAATTAACATGTAAGTAAACTGCTTTCACCTTTGATATTATATGCATAAACCGATTGTTCTAGGTTGTGGAAGTCCTGTATGGAATTTCCAGTTCCACAGAAGTGGCATATTACACATACATCTATGCCAAAGTTGACAAGGAAAATTACAAAAAGGTGACCTCGTACACGTACACAGCCATTCTTGTCGGCAACTTTGTAGCTGCCAGTTTATCTCAACTTTTGGTGTCTCATCAATGGATGGACTACAGACAACTACATTTGCTGACCTTAGGCTCTGTATCTATTGCTACTCTGATAGCATGCGTACTTCCAGGAGTCCGTCAGTCCATTTACTTTTACAGAAGTGATCGTGATTCTGGAGACGGTGGAAACCAAAATGGCTCACCAGACTCAGATCCGAACAGCAATCAAAGCCAAAATAGAGCGACTTCCTTACAAACGCTTAATATTCGACAGCGAATAAAGCGAGCTTACATTATGCTTTGGATGGACTGTAGAATTGCGTACTCAAATCCGTATGTTGTTAAATGGTCCGTTTGGTGGGCCATTGCCTCTGCAGGGTTTTATCAGGTATGATGATAATGATTTAAACAAGCTGACAACAACTACATAGATTAAACTGGGTCAGTTTTGTATTGACTTTATGTACCTTAATTTTTGTGATACCACACGTCAAACAGATCATTAGTTATATTCAACCACTGTGGGAAGAAATTGCTGCATATCAAGAAAATGAAATTTATAACGGTGCTGTGGATGCTGTTCACACGCTGCTTAGTAAGCAAAAAATGATCATTGGTTCCCTGCCATAATTCAGCGCAAATGGATGACAACTAATTATTTTGTATGATTATTTAAAAGGTGCCTTACTTGCTATTCTTATTGGTCATGTTACCATACCCTGGCGAAAGTGGGGAGAAGGTCTACTCTGCATTATTTCATTGCTCCAAGGAGCTTTACTTTTATGGATGTCCCAGACTGAAACGATTATGGTGGCGTACGCTGGCTACGTCATTATTCGGACATTATACCAAGTCATGATTACTGTAGCAAGGTAACAGCGTGCAAAATTTAATGATTTTTATTAAACGATGGTCAATGGTCCATGTGACTTGCTTATGTAATGGTTGAAAATGTATTCCATTTTTAGTGCTGAAGTAGCCCAAGGGATCAGCAATGACAGTTATGGGCTAATATTCGGAATAAATCGGTTCGTGGCATTAGCGCTTCAATCACTACTCACCTTTTGTGTAGCGGATGAAAAAGGGTTTGCACTTGGAGAAAGAACTCAATTTATTGTATACGGAGTCTATTTCCTGTGCTTGGGATCGCTTTTTGCTATAGTCGTTGGGTTCACTGTGATCAAATACCTTTGTACAGAAAACGGTTCATCGGGAAGGTCCCAGGGATCTCGTAAAGAATCCGACTTTGGAGAAAATTCTTTGACTCGAATTTAGAATCTGTGTTGCCACTGATTATAGCGTTTGAATCGTGTAAATCGTTTTTTAATCATTCCTATCATGTATTATAAATGAGAGCCAAAGAAATGTTAGAAGTATTTATTTTTTTTAGATATTAGGCGTGACAATCAAAAGACTTATAATAAAAACGAACATAGTTAATCATGGCCAGTATGTTTTACTGAATATTTATTTCCACCATGAAACCTTTTGTCAGATTACAATAAAACTCAACTTCAGAAAAAACAAGGTTTGCAATGATCACCAAGAGCTTGCTTTATGTTTAGGAACAAACACAAAATCTGAAGGGACTGGACCCATAAACATCTCGCTAAACCACAATAATAAAAAGGACGCATTATTTTGACCGTATAAAATACTGAATGAATGGTCATCGCCATCATGATCTTGTTATCATAAATAAAAAAATCTTCTTGTCGTAGCTATTCCTTGACTATCTGCAAATTTAAATTACCAACAGGCGGGGTTATGTGAGCCATTTATTCTATACAATCATTAAGCTGCATACATACGTGTTACTGACCTGATCCCCAATGATCTAAACCATAATTAACGTATTTTTGAAGAATCTCCATCCTCTGGGTCGAGTTGAGGTCTATAGACCGTTGCTCTTTTATTTCTTGGAATATCCAAGGCTTCATTAGTGCTCCCCGACCAATCATTACACCTATTGTTATACAGAACTTTAATCAGATTTAAATACGCAGCATTTTGCAAATAAAGAAGAGATTTATTAAGAAGCGTACCAGGAGCACTTGATATGTCTTTCTTGTCATTATACTCTTCCCAAGATAATATATCACCATTTCCGAACACAGGCATTGGTGAATGCTAATTTCACACATTCTCCAATGTAATTCCAGTCTGCAGTTTTCAAATACCTCTGTTCTCTGGATCTCCCATGAAGCTGTGAAATAAATGAAGAAAATGGTTGTATATATTCAATAAAACAATGAAGACTGTTGTTTAAAGAAATGATGAAATGTAAGTGGGCTGTTATTTCTTATTTGTAGTACCGTGACTAATGATACTCCGGCATCTCTACAGTAAGATATGAAGTTGTGAGCTATATTTTTGTCCATTGAAACACCTTTTCTCATTTTGACAGTGAATGGTTTTTCGAAGCCACCAAGTACAGCCACCATCGATTTAACCATTGTGTGAAACTTATTGGCTCGGCACATTAGTCCACTGCCCGCACCCTTTTTAAAAGATAAAGCATTTTCAATACAAGGTAACAGTTAACATTTGTCAAAAAGTCAAACTTCCTACGATGAATTATAAAAGGACTTACTTGTCGATATATTGCATCTATCGGGCAACCCATGTTAAGGTCAATAAAATCGAAAGGTATTTCACAGTCATGGAGTAATTGCGCTGCTTTTGCAGCAACGAATCCGTTGTTTGCACACAGTTGTACTCCCCACAGCTTTTCAGACGGACTAAATCGACAAATATAGATTATGTACATAAGCATAAAACTAGATTACTGTTAGATATTCTTAGTTTCCAATAAATTATGATATTACTGTCGCCGGTGAAGAGCAAACTCGTGAGCATTTCCCTGCAAAAGAGACGTAGCCAGACTCATTTCCGAGCATGTAACATCAGCTCCAAATTCAACGCATAGTCGACGAAAAGGTAAATTACCGACAGTGGTGAGTGGCGAAAGATAAAGTTTATCACTCCAATCAATCTGCATTAAACAAACGTTAGTGTTATCATTAGCAATACATTTCTTGAACCTTAAAAATAAACTTATAAGATGTAAAAGTACCTAGCTTAATTTCACTGGATCGTAAGGGTACACTATCCTCATCTGAAACAGGACCAAGTTTCTCACTGGCCACGGAACGGTTCGCTGATTCAATTTTATGGGTTGATTCCAGTTGACTGCATACTTTTTCAACTGACTTGAAGTCATATCTGTGCTTTCTTAATTCGATCTGCTTGTTCTTTGGCAATAATGCGCAATGGGTTTGCTCATATAAAGATTTTTGTACGTTCCAGATGTCATTGTTAACGACATTTTTACCGTCTTTTACATGGGAAGCTGAAAATCTGCAAGTAATTCCCCTGGGACACTTTCCGTAAATTTGGAACATGTAACATGGCTTTTGAATATCTTCCGAGCTTTTTACCTGCGTAAATTGAAACCACAAATGACATTCGTCAAACCCCATAGGAGAAAAGCATTTAATACGAGGAATGATTACACAGATACTAATTAAATGTATAAAGATTATCATTTTACCGATATATTCATCCAAGTCATGCATAAAGGGACATCCTGGCAAATACGGACAATCAGATTCTTGGGGACCATCAAGTAAATGTGGACAAAGCTTATCTTCTGCCGCAGCTTTCTTCGGAAGAGGGCGGTCCTTGGCCTTATTTTGACCTGAAAGTGTCAAAATCGGAAATCTCATTATTTCAACTGAACATACACGTGCTTTAAAACTTTAAATATTGTTTGTTTACTTCACAAAAAATGCAAACCTCGTCTACGCTGACTCCGTTTAGATTCATTTCCTCGTGCATCATTACCACCAACTTTCTCCAAAGTTTCTCCATTATCTCCTCCAAGCTTCCCATTACTGTCTGGTCCGTTGTCAATCTTTAATTTCTTGGCTTCCGGTTCCAGATTGCTTTTCCCATCCCCAGTTTCACTCTCACTTGGCTTCACCCAGATATATTGTGGCTTTATATGGGCAATCCCATCATTAACATTTTGTGTAGCCATTTTATGCAAACTTGTTAAACTGTACTAATGTTGCTACTAAATATACAAATTTGCCAAATTCCTTCATTCACTGCTCAAATTTAACTCAAAGCATGTCCAGTAATCCACAAAAACAAATCCCAAAATACTAGAATTGGTGAATGAAGCTGCATTGCAGCTGCTGCGTACGTCCATGTGCCACGGCTGCATAATCTTCCAGAGCAGGGAGCCTGGCTCGCAGAACATGAAGGGTCTGTGATATACGTAATGTATTAGTGGCAGAACATCGGGAAAAGCCGCCTATCCTGCCTATGTTAAAATCTCACAGAACCTGTGGAAGGTTCTGCAACCGTGAGTTCTCATGAAATGTGTGAAGGTGGGTATTGTGAGAATCTTAGGTTAAGTAATGAAATGATAATGAATTTTATGAATAACCATTTGATAAAAAGCATAAAGGTTTCATTTGTAACTTTTACTACGCATTTGAAACTTAAATCAGTTTATAACAATGAGTATAAATTAAAGGCAGATTAAACATGTGTGCGCATTACAATGGCATGTTTGAATTGAATTGGGGGAAGGGGTCAAGCTGCTTAGCGGTTTAATGAAGCATATCACTGTTTCGAAAGAAACTGATGTCTGCATCTTCTTTCTCGACTGTAATTAAACACTCCCGAAACTTGTCTAGTAAAAGCATCAATTGAGATCTTCTGACATTTTCCCTGTACATGATTTCTTCCACGTGAAACTCTCCGGTAAAATATTTCGCCAGTTTGGAAAACATTTTAATATCCTGTAGACTAATGGAAGATTTGTTAACCAGCCCTAAAGCTCTTTTCACAGCCTCGTTGTTTAGTTCTGGAAGGGAAGATTTGAATATTATCCAGAGGTTCCACAATTTCCTCATTGTTATTATTTTGCTTTGCATGATCTTCTTGAGTATCGGGATGAGATAAGTTTTCATCTTTGTCTTTTGCGTCGAGACTGTTGCAATCTTCCGGTTGTTGTTGGTGAGAAGAACCAAGAGGACTGGGAAGAGCGATTTCATCGCCAGTTGTTTCGGAGAAAGTATCACTAACAGTTGCATCGTCTTCTTCTGGGAAGTCGTAAGGTCTCATATTCAGATTCAGGCTAATGTCAGGATCTACGTTGACGCTTATTTGGTCCAACTGTTGATCCGTTCCTGGTCCAGTGTCCAGAAAAGTAGACATGTAAATGTAGGTGTGTAACTGTATTAATAGCACGTCTCTGAAGCATCCATGTTACTAGTTCCACAAGTTGGGATTGTACATACGTTCCTCCTATATGAATTCACACAATACAACATTACATTATTAAGAGGCATAATCCACCTTATGCATTTATTTTACTGTGTATAGAAAGTGGCCGATATTTAATAATGTTACCTATCATTGGATTCATCCTTTCTCCCAGGGGAAGTGCCAAAGAAAAGTCTGAAAACACTTGCAGCATTGATAACGAGGGAAACTGCTTTCTGAAAGCAATACCTAACGCAAAAGAATCGACTGGAATGTCTGGTGCCAGGAAGTACACATTTGATTCACAGAGTGGATATATTACTGTGGCGTGTGCCCAATAGACTAAATGTGACGCTATTTCCACAACTTGGGACAGTGTCAAATCTGCGTCTGCTGCTAAAGTTTGCAGACTTTTCAGTGGCGAGTAAACTTGCAGTAACCTCGGAATTGTAGATGAGCTGTCAACCCAAAAACGGGAGATTAATGACTCAGGTTGCACCAAGAGAAGAATGGCGTGATACGGCCGGATGGCTTCCAAACATCTATGAATTGTTTCTGGTTCAACCAACGCTGCATGCTTTCTGAACCTGTTTCATTAAAACAAGATGTGTCCATGTTAAAACCAATTTCAAACCGAATATTAATTACAAATGAAATAAAATGTGTACACATTAAACTTACGGGAGTACATGTACCCGATGGGGTAAACAGAAGCTAATTTGAACCCAATTATTGATTCGTGTAAAAGTATAGCCGGTATTACAGACGTCATCGTACACTCGCTTCAATAACTGGGCCAACTTACTCTTCACCAAGATATCGTCAAAAACTTTCTCTTGGACATTATCTGAATCCTCTCGCTCCTCTAAATGCTCAGTGGCTGCGGTACATGCTTCATCATGGGCTGCAATAATTTTTCGCATTTCCTGGTTCAAGAATCCACAACGATACTCTTCATGTCGAAGACCAATTCCCAGTCGTTTACTCAAATCGAAAAAGCACTTGACAATGGAATGACTTGCAGCAGCGTTAAGGCAGAAAACAATGTGGAATATTTTAACGGAATGTTTGGAAACTGAAAAGAAACAAAAAAGAGCATCCCAAATGTTACCATAATCGTAACATAAGCGCATCTTTACTAGTTTATGATAATAATTTGTCATTAATTTACATACTCTGGATTTATAGGACGAACATCCCTTGGATTATGCATCAGCGTCGGGTGTCCCACAAACCGTACAAAATTCAGTTTCAATTCAAACTTCCGTTCCGCCAGGTCAGAGTTCACAGCCAGTAAATTTGAAAGATCCTTGTCGCTGAGCTGACTAAGCATTTCGCTTCCATCTAAAGAAAATTTCCTTCCATCCGTTGTTGCTCCAGCAAATGAAGGTTCTGTGAAGAGGTCGTCATTGGGGTTCTTTGACACAGAATACGGATTTTCACCTTCCCCCCGGGAAATCACTGGAGCCGTAGTACGGGAAACNCATTTCGCTTCCATCTAAAGAAAATTTCCTTCCATCCGTTGTTGCTCCAGCAAATGAAGGTTCTGTGAAGAGGTCGTCATTGGGGTTCTTTGACACAGAATACGGATTTTCACCTTCCCCTCGGGAAATCACTGGAGCCGTTGTACGGGAAACTTTCCTGATCCGGTTTAACCCTATTCCAAACTCTGGGGTAATATTGGTTCCAGCAGGTGGAGGGGAAGTAAAAGATTTAGAAGAAAGTTGTGATAACGGTGTATCAAAAAGGGTCTTAGTAGTTGTTCCAATGTAAGCCGGAGATTTGCTCATAACTGCTGCTGAAGAAGCTGTGAATGGCGCTAACGGGCTAGTTGTCTGATTAGCATTAGTTTCCACTGGAGGGGCTGTACCGTTATGACTTATTCCATCTACGCTATCTTTACTTTCCACCACCGTGTTACCGGCGGCAGTGGGACATGGTTCCATCTTCTCCACCGAGGAAATCATAACATTAGCAACTTTTGACGTGTCAGGAGCACATGATGGAACACCTCCTGGAGTGGATGCTCCCTCCCCTCCAGACCTTGCTCCAGTTCCTGACGACGACGTAAAGCTCGCATTCTTGCTCAACTCCTCATTCTGCTCTGGCCTAACTATCTTCTTCCTACCATTTCCTCCTCCGCTTTTGAATTTCGTGGAATACGGATAACGAAACAGTAAACGGTCCCCTTTGCTTCCATTTTTTACTAAAATTATACATAACGGATTTACAACAGCGGCCGGGTTTTTTGTGGAAGATGAATGGTTTGTTATTGCAACAGGTGTGCAATTCATTAAAAACTCTGTTAACTTTAAACCCTCTTTCCAAACAAGACAATCACATTCCCTCTTTCCAACAAAGTTTAAAAAGTGCACCCTAGACTAATGGAACACTTTTTTAAACTCTTCCAAAGTTAATGATAGCTTGCTGGAACACAAAGTTTTAGCCAGTTCCAAAAAACTGGTGTGAAAAGACACTAACAACAGGTACCTGTTTTGAACCCTTCCAAACCTTCAAGCAGGTAGACAGCATGCTTTTAGCTTTTGCACAGCTGAGGCACTTTCATATTTTCATGCACACTTCACACCTCTCTCGTAACGAGAGTCTCGTTGCTGAAGCACAAATGCGAGCGGTGTAACAAATGCATGCAACATAAATCCACGCCACACGGTAATGCATGAAAACGATGAAACATGAAAAATGACTAACTACTTTAGTTAACTAATTTGATTTTATAAATTAGGAAGAATGAAAGAAAGCACATTAAAATGACAATAATGAAGCAGAGAGAAAATTATATTGTTATTCTATGGAATGAAGTATTTATAATTAAATTGATATTTAAAAAGGAAAGTAACGGAAAGAGAAATGCTAAGTTAGCGGGTAAGATTAGTAAAAAATTATATTATAACATTATTTTATTATGTGTAGGTTAGTAACTAATTGTAATAATCAGGGAATAATTTACTTTTTAAATAAAATAAAATTCAAAATTGTAAAAAAAAAAAAAATAATCAGGGAATAATTTTTAAGTAGAAATGCAAGACTGGGATTGATGATTACATTAAAATACGATATTATGAATGACATGATTTTTTTGATGAATGTTGACCGATGAATGTAAATAAAAAAGAAGTAGTTTGATTATAATAAGTTTATTTTTTTGTTTTATTGTCTAATCAAATAATAATTCTGTAAAGCTTTTAACAATTATCAATACTATCTTTTAAACTGAAATTGGATACAAATTTTTAAAAATGTTGTATGATAAATTTGACTAAAGGTATTTAAAGTAAAAGACTGTCCACATTTGCGTGCGTTACAATGTGATGGTCTTCTGAAGCGAGCGAATAAATAATTAATAATTTTGCTATTTTTTTATATTAAAGTTGACTCAAGTATGG
>JAHZMV010000564.1:0-15104 GCA_027743765.1 Coecobrya sp. COE2
ATATTTCCAAAGTGTTGACGGATAAGAAAAGTTTGGTTGCGTAAGTTTCTAGTTTCACCTTCACAATTTTCTGCTCATTATTTAGTAACAGCTTTACTATGAGGATTTTAGACGAACATATATAGCTATATAAGTTGAACTGGAGGCTATATACTGCTTAAAAATTAATGATTTGACAAAAATTTCGTTAGATTATCCAAAGACTCGAGTCTTAAATATTAAACTTTAAAGCGAAGTTTCTTCTTGTCAAATGCAACCGTAATATATCCACCTGAAAGCATCAACAGCCGCCTTTCTCCCGTATTTATTTATATACTCATGAGGCTAGAACAGAGTGAGTTTGACTGTAAGCCCTCAATCAAATCGAAAACGTGGATGTAACAGTCAGAAATCGACATCTACTCTGGGTTTGTAAATGGAACATTTATATATCAACTATCAAAAACACTCTATTTGCTCAGCGCTTTCATATTTACTCATGATTTTGTAACGGCTAAAGCGATGAAATTCATTAAATGGTTTAACAGCTATCTAAAATCCTGCATCTAATCTTCAAAAACAACCAAATCAGCTCCATGTCCCATGCATAATTAACACTTACAGCGTAAAATTGTATTACATGCGTATTTTTTTCAAGCGTATGAATTCAGGCAGGAGAAATCCAAGGCTCTCATAGACGAGGCAGCTTTCACGTATCAAGACGCATATAAAGAGAAGCAGCGGTAAGGATTGCTCATCCACATTGACATACAAATACGTGTCATATGTCGCTGCGTCGCGTCGCATTTAAAACAAATTATGCACACCGAAACAACATGACAAATAAACTGGTGGTTGCTGGTGGAATATATTGATATATGACCTACTATACTGTAAAACGTGGCAAGTGGCAACAAAGAATATAGGTAGGAGATCTTTGTCAACAGTATACATGTTTTTTGTAATGCAGCATCCTTCGCTACCTACCAGACAGCCAACCTTTCGCCTACGCCAGAACGGATTATTTTAATCAGCCTCCTTTTATTGAAACAGAGAAGATTAGTTATGGCTTCACATGGGGTCATACACAAACATTTTGGTATTACTGCATCACTGGCAATAATTATGAGAAGATCAGATTGAACTACTAATGATTCATAATCCAAACGCTAATTCCGTTTCCTACCAGTGGATAAAGCAAAAAAGACATGTTTACACATTGTAACCATTAGCTCTAGTGCCAACCTTAAATGTCAAATGTACACTTTCCAAATAGGTAGATTATATACTGTAGCTAGTATGTATACAGAAAGTTCAACTTGATAGCTTTGCACACTATCATATATTCCAGAGTANATTATGAGGAGATCAGATTGAACTACTAATGATTCATAATCCAAACGCTAATTCCGTTTCCTACCAGTGGATAAAGCAAAAAAGACATGTTTACACATTGTAACCATTAGCTCCAGTGCTAACCTTAAATGTCAAATGAACACTTTCCAAATAGGTAGATTATATACTGTAGCAAGTATGTATACAGAAAGTTCAACTTGATAGCTTTGTACACTATCATATATTCCAGAGTAATGAGGCAGCGACTACAGTAATGTGGTAATTACAAAGTTTTGTTCCTGCAATTCTCAGTATATCTGTACTAACTATGCGCAAACGACATACATATATTTATCTTTTTTTCTGGAACACAAAGTGAAAGTTCATGGAAAATCAGGGATAAAAGTTTAATTAAACATATAACACATATATATTCCAATTTTAAGATATTTCGCAAGGGGCTGTTATGTCGTGTGTCGTGTCTTACATAGAGTAACTAAAATGAAAACATAAATTCGAACCCATTTCTATAATGAAGCCTACATTACGATGTCATACATTAATATGGATTGTCATTTGATAAAATACTTCCTCTGTCCTTTTATGCCAGGGGTTATCTGGATTATAGACGATAATTGAATGCCTCGTCTTTTGATAAATGCCTGTGATCTAACATGACAAAAATTTACATAAAGCAATATGGGCATTTATGTGGTAATTTTCAGGTAAAGGGACAAGTAGATAAGCCATAACCAATACTTATTTTCTACGTAATAAAACACATTTAGAACCAGGAAATGCCTATATGAAAAAGTGTTAGTAAATTACCATGAATTTATTCCCTTTGGAATTACACATTTTGATATGGAATCTGCAAAGCGTCTACTTATCTGAGAACATCTCTATTCAAAAGTGATTGAAAGAAGCAATGCCGAGGTGATTATTACTAACGGTAAGAGAATTTAAATGGTGTAAGTAAGAGAGAAAGTTACTTGCTTCGTTTAACGATTTTTCTTTTAAATGTTTTTCTTGACCCTGTTACTTTCAAACCTGACAGTATCTCATCCCCTTAGGGTTAATTCTATTTTCCTATCTTAAAATCTATTTTTTGGGATATCAATTCTCAAGAGTGTTTTTCAACCATAATAATACGTGGACTTTTTTATTCCAATAATTTATTCGACACAAGAAGGACAGTAACCAGAAATATAGATATCGAATGTCCCTGGGATATTGTATATACACATGTAATACTTATATATGAACATACATATTTAAATTACACACATACTGTTATGTATATTGCATTACATTCATGCGAATTTCAAAACAGTTCTCAAGCATATAGTTCGGTAGTTTAAATTGAAAATAGTTGTATAAATATACCACGTCAATCCTTCGCTCGTGCTTTTGGATGAATTGGGAGCATCATTCAATCACATAATATATTATGCATGTTCGAACAGACTTACATTATGCTTTCGATGGAATGGCTGTAAAAACTATGGGCTGTGCACACGGTACATAAACTGTAAGCATCTTTGCAAAATACAGTTTTATTCTTTACTGTCATCAATTCATGAACGCATAGTAAGCGTATTTGTATGTATGTTTGTCAGTCTACGTATGCGAGGAGCGAGTAGTGTTAGTTAAGTGTTCAGTAAATATAAATATGGCGCCGTTTCATACCTCAATTATAAATGAAGTGCCGTCAAACCGTCCGCCAACGTATTATATATCCTAGAAAAATGCATTGCTGCTGTCAGTTTTCGTGCTCATATGAATTCATTACTCATCAGAAAAGCAATATTCCGTAGAATGAAATATCGCTTCGAAGTTAAATAATTTTAGTATGTATCCCAGACATGTAGATGCAAATAGCATTCCCAGAAGAAAGTCGTAGAGATTTTTTTGCAGAATGGGAGACTATATTTATCCACGTATAAGATCCCTGGTTGTACATATATTTGCTCTGTTGTTTGAAATTCCAATCAGTCTTGAAATAACCATGAAAAGATAACAGGAAGGTTTTGGGTTGATTGATACGTAATATTCCTTTTCCCTTAAGTATATATTTTAAACTTTTATAATAGCCGTTGGGTGATCTATAAACATCCTTACCTTTTTCTGTTCGTTGACAGCTCATTTCTTCATAACCCCTTTTATAAGTATGGAGTACTAATAAAAAAGCGGAAATTAATTTATCAATGGTGTTTTGCTATTGTTGAAGCGGGTAGTATTATAATTTTACCCGATCTTTGGTGTTGTTAGCTACGATAATGTAATGAGTCTTTGGAAAAACACCCGATGAGTCAACATTTGTACAAATACGCTGTAAATGAACCTATATAATTCTATACGAATAAATTCTCAGAAAATACAATATTATGATTTCACGGAAAATAAAGGTCTGGATGAAGGTTACAACATATTACATAATGTTGAATCCTCACTCATCGTGCTTATATCTTGTCAATATGCAGATTCTTTAAAACGAATTTAGGTAAGAAAAGAATTCATTGAAAGAAGAAAAATGAGTCAAAAATGTTATGGGTGAGTATATACCGTTATTGATCTGGATTTTTCCTATGATATATAAGGAACGGAATAAATAAGTACGACAGGAAGAAAAAGCCGCAATAATCTCACAATAACGCTGCTGATCATGGTTAGAAATAGTAGGACATTGGATAATATTAGATTTATGAAGAAAAATACATTTGCGTATTGTCTGAAGCATATATGAGAAGTATCTTTTGACGAAATATAGCGTAAAATTCACAACTATCTAAGCCCGTACATCAATTTCCTGTGTTTTCCTTTCTGTCACAAAAAATGCCGACTTTTTCTCCACTTTGTTCTCGTTTCAGAATTGGAAAGGGTGCCAATGTAATGTGCGTCAATATCCAAACCTGAAATGTTTACTGAAAGAGAATAAGTGAGTGCCCTTCTCCTGTTCATTACTAGTAGACTTTTTTTTGCAGTTTTAATTCACTCACTTTGATTACTCATCCTCTCGGAAGGTATATGGTAACAACAGTCGTTTGACTCGCTCTTACATTCTCTTTGAGCTATTCAATGTTATATGTAGGTATGTTATGTGGAGTTTTATGTATTTTTCTAATGGCACTTCACACATCATTGCACCCTGCGTGGCGTTAGACCTGTGTCACGGGAAAGCAACTGTAAAGTCATGCATAAATGATAATCATTATGCATGCTTTGCTAACCCTTGTGTATCATGGAGGTATTATGTTATACCGCCATGAGCCGCCGGGTTAGAAAGTAGGAGAAAAGGAAGGTTTATTGTTGTTGTGATACTTTCTCTATATAATATCCTCCTCGTGCTAGATATAGGACAAGCGAGTGAAGGAACATCATAGCATATGCATGAGGCTTAGGTGGGATCCGCACAATTTTTACAGGGCTCTCGTTGTAATAGGATGTTATTAAATGCGACAATATGCTCTGTACTCTGAAAGCAAAGGAACTCCAAAGTAATAGTGCAGTGCAAGTTGATGATTATGCGGTGTGTAGCTGCATAATAGCCAATAGCAGCATGTGGATAGGATCAAAAAGCTTAAGAAGGAAGATCGTCGCTGTCTGATTTTCACTCTCCTTGTTAGCAGAACTGAAGGGAAAGATGCCTCTGTTTCCACTTGCATGTGTGATGTACTGATAAAATAAAGACTTTGTGTAAAGTGAGATACACGTACTATCATTCTGTATATTTTTATAATAGCAAATGCACTGATGAATTATAGCCTTCGCAATTGTGAAGCCGGTCGTAGGAGGATTAAGGAGTTGTGTACATTCAAAACATTGCATATTTTGGTCCATATACAATATAAGGTTAGTTCTACGTATTATCTCTCTGGTGCTGACGATGGTGACAACGGGAATGGTGATAAAATGGGTAAATGGATTTTAAGCACAAATCCACCGTATAAATATCGAAAACGACATGGAGCTGTTAGACATGCTGACTTTTGCATGTCCTATGGCGGTGAAAATTTTAACGGATGAAACGAATACCTAGATAGTATAAGGTAATAGGATGATCAAAATATTTTGTGCAAACTGCAGAATGGAAAGGTCTGTGAAAATTATATACTTTTAGAGCGTGACGATAGTACATGACAGGACGGTTGGGGTTACATTTCCCTTCATCACTTGTCACGAAAAGGCTTTCCGTCACCGTCTACAACAAAATGACGCTTGTCCACTCTATACAAACTTTTCACTTGTTCTCTCATTACTTAATCATTACCATCAGCAAAGTTGGATGCAGAAAAAAAGGGAATCAAACAGAATGAAAGGGACAGGAGGAAAAAGGTTTGCGCAACAACTTGTAATTTGTCATTTGATGCAACCCAGATCCAAGCTAATGAAAATGTGTGATTAAAAACAAGCAGCATTTTGCTAGCTGTTACGGATTAATAGAATAATAGTGTATAAAATACAATCGTCACTTTTAGGAATTGATGACTTCATCAGAAACAATTAGAAGTCTTGTTGTGTAATGTGCTCTTGAATAATATTGTCATTCCTTCAAAGGGCAATAAAAGAGGAAAGAGGTAAATTATGTTCAACGCTATGTCATGTATTATGTACCAAACATTTTCCAATGTATTTTCTATTACGGCATAACTGAAAACTTTCAATTAATGTCCTTAACTTGTTAAACGGAAATGGGTGAGTGTGAGTGACAAAGTTTGGCTTGCATTTTATGTATCTGACATGTTAGCTTTTCCAGTTTTAAATTATACTGGAGCATGGAACGAAGGCTTCCATAATACAAAACAAATATTTACATGTCCACTTTTCCACTGCATTAAAATGTTTCGCCAAACAGCATTATATTTGATTCGAAACGGTAATTGTAGTGTCTACAACTAATATTGTACAAAATATTACAAAGTGATAATGATTATCCGTATACATTGAAAAAATCGACATAAAATGTACATAAATATCTATAATGTAAGTTTTCTCTTTCAATTGACATAAATATTATTCGATTGATTATTATTATCATCAATATGCATAGTTAAACATTTTCCCGTCAATCGTTCTTCTCAATTTGACAAAATTTCCTTTCCCAACAGATTTTCCTCCTGTTTGAAAACTATTACTCCTCGAATTACCTTTGTTATAATTTTTCTGTGGTGTGGGTGGTGCCGGTGGACCGTAGGAGGACGCTGAAGTTTCCACGTTTTCATAGCCATATCCCCCACTTGCACCATTATTTCCTGTGGCTTTATTAGAGACACCACCTGAGCCATTATCAGGTCCATTGAGGACCGAATACCTACCGCGTGTCACACGGCCATTTCTTTCCTCTTCATGCCCAAATTGCTGGCCTACACTTCCATCATCCACGCCGTACTCAAACTGGTAATTAGCGGAGCCCTACAATTTTCAAGTTCTAGTTTATTTTTTTCGTGTAAATACTTTCAATGCATATTACCTGCCGACATATAAATATTTCGGAAAACTTTCCAATGTTCCAATGTATAAAAACTCATAAATGGTTACACACACTCACCGAGTTGACCGAGCTGTCACTATTATCGATTCCTCTTGTAGATGAATCGGATTGATATACCGCTCCGTCTACGTAATGGCCATGGTGGTTAATCATCGCCAGCGTCACAATAAGTAGAAGGTGAGTAGGATTTATCTGGGAAAAGATGTGTATAATTTAAGGCAATTTACATGAGTTTGACATAATATTCAGTATGCACGAAAGAAAAGTTCATCCCTATGAGCTCTACAGTTATAGGAGCTCTACATATTTTATCATCAGAAAGGAGTGATAAGAAACTCTTTCGTGTTATTTTATGCGATATATTTCCGTAGTTTAATCTTAATCTATAATCTCCTGTACAGGGGTTATACAAAACTCTAATGCTGTTGTGAACCGAGGAAATGTAAGCTTAGCGAGAATTTTTCCGTTGGCTTCCCTTATCACACAACAAGGGAATAATAATAGAGAACTGGTTAGGTAACCTTTATTGACCCAACTGAACCACGATGGAAGAACTATGTAGTCAGGTTGAATTGTTTTAGCCTGGCTGTTGGGATGATGTAAAAAATATGAATTCATCTGAAATAATTGTTCCCAATTAAAAAGTCTTGGAAAATAGGTCGCTCCTGATCGTATATTCATTCAAACGTAAATGTGCTTGTAGCTAAATAAATTTTATTTTTGATGAAATGGAACTTGATAAAAAATTCCTAATGACCAATGAACATGCAAAAAACTCAGTGGAATGGCCTGTCGTTTGCTTGCTAAATGCCTATACGACAACAGAAAAAAACTCTTTTCTTGGAGTTATAGGGTACAAGATTTTCCTTAAACTTAAAATCCTGCAGACTTGCTACAGATCTTTTGTACCTATGTGCCATGCTGAACTTGATTTCTTTGGTTGTTACGTTCTGACCTTAATACAACACCACAGGAATGTATTAAATATTGTTCAAAGGATCAACTTTATTCATGACTTAGCAAGTCATTAATTAATATATATTGCGTTTTAAATTTCAAGAATGTTATTTCAACTTACGCATATCCATTTCATGGTTTTAGAGCTCTGTAGAGAGAGGGAGCAGAATGATGATGGCTGTTTAACCTTTAATTAGCTACCTGGATCGAAAATGCCAAAAAACGTGAATCCAGCTCTGATTTCTCATAAACTACTGAACTACTGCGGCTAAAATTTCCTACAGTAAAAACTTTGTGAAAATGAAATTAATATCATTCTCCCTTAAATTTCATTTCTACAAAATGGAAACTCGATGTCGAGAAATAAACTATGCCCCTTTCCCTTGTTATTGGGCTGCACAATTTGCAAAATTTTTACTTCGCAAAACACAGTTAATCCGATTTTAAAGCACTTAGTACGCACTGCAATTTCTGAAATATCTGCACGTTCCAATGTCCCATTTGTAAATTTATTTCAGTCTTATACCAGAAATTAAGCTCTTCCACGTTCATCTCTGCAACAATTGAGAAAACTGAAAAATAATCAGAGCTTTAAATACCTTCTTTAAAACATGCTTCATATTCTTAATAAAGCAAAGGTTCAATTCTTATTTAAGAATTCATCAATTCAACATTTCGTATTATATATACGTAAGTCATGTTATGATGATGAGGCAAAATGTTCGATATGTCAAGAGTAAAAAAAATTCAGATATTTTAATTAACTACATTTGTCTATTTTAAACCCACATTTGTAATAAAGCACGATTAAACACGATACGTGCCACACGTTGATTTTTTCGTCATCCGAACCTTCAGATTTTATTGTAACAGCTATGCTGTTACAGTATTGAATCTCTTATGTTTGGTATGCATTTAATCAAAAATTCTTTCTCACAATAAGAGATGATGACACAATCTTTATGTAATATTTCTTCTTCAAATAGTGCTTTACTGGTCGTGATCTCGTTCATGACGCTATTCTCTTTAATATAACACTGCTAGCAGTAAATGACTAGATTATTAGTACATTATGCCAATACAGAAATTTAGAAGGTATTAATTAAATTAAGTGTAATTTCCCACCGGGAGTTATGATGTTTGGTCCAATTCCAATGTAAATGTCATAGTCATCATCGATTAAACACTCTGCTCCGTGAATGTAGTACCTCTTCCATGAACAACAAAACCAGAAACCTACAAAATGACAGCACACTGTCACAACACGTGTAACTTCACTAGGGTTCCAAAAGTTCGTGAGAAATGTAATTAGGTTGCTTTGTGGGGTGTTTGTTGCTTCAACAGCACTACCACCATTGTTTCACAACTTACCATCACTTGGTCAAATTCATCATCATCAAAGCTAGCAGCATTGCATATTTTGCACCCAAGAAAACAACGCTCACCTTCATTTCCTGCGGCGGAGATGTGGATAGAAAGAGGTTATTCGTGAGTTAATTACTGAATGTTGCAATGAAAATGTGTTTTGTGTACTCCGATAAGAGCAGGAGCCACGACCCGGATTCCTCATTAGTCATTATGCCCATAGACAATCGGATGTGTTTCAATATTGATGGTACAAAAATAGCATACTTGCCAAAAATCGTTTTTCGGAATAAGTACTTATATTCATGCTAATATTTTGATTGAATTGTTTCACGCACTGTTTATGATTTTCAGAAAAACAAGAAAGGATAGTGAGGATGTTGACATTTAAAATGATGGAGTAGTATTGCTGACGTGTTTTGTAGAATGGTACTTTTATTTTTAGACAAAAAAGATAGAAAACGTCAACGCATCAATTATTGTACACGTGCATGTCATTTCATATTTCAGTTTCAGATATTTCTGGAGATACCATGCAGTCATATTTGCGTTGTTTGTATTTATTCACGAGGACATGATGTAAGCAGAACGTGATGGACTATTAATAATTTTTGTCAGATACGACTAGAATGGAATACCTAATGAATGATGATGATTGGAGTGCATTGCAAAGTAGACTCACATCTAAAAAAATTAGCATGGTCACACGGTTGGTTATGTGCAAGGTGCATTTCAAGATAAGCATGTGGTGATTCGAAGGTGGCTTTTTCGTTCAGAAGAATACACCATTATTCTATTGCGTAGTAGTAGTAGACTCAGTGGTTGTTGTTGTCATTATTGATGAACTTTGTTCCGTTGGTGTGGTGGTTGACATTACTGGAGTTGATGAAATTGTACTAGAACTTGTCTCGGTTTGAATCTGACTATTTCCATTTACCGAATTTGGTGGAAGGACGTTTATTCGGAACCATGCCCATTTATCTGCATTTTGATTAGCCACTAGGACATTCCCTGGAGGATAGTAATTGGCCACCACCACGGTTTGGTCTCCTTTTTGAGCAACACCTATACCCACATCTGTTGTCGATTTCCAAACCACCTGAGTGAAAGCGGATTGTCCAGTAGGATTTTCCCAGTTATAGCGGTACGCTGACTGATACCAGGCGGCGACTGCTAGCTTAACGGCTTCGCGAGCGTCAATGCCGAATCCCATAATGCGATACAAGTTTTGAGAATAGGAACGTTCAGACCAGGGCTGAGTCTTTAAAACAGGCTGGCCTACCTCTTGTTCTGCCCATTTCTGAGCAGCATCAGAGAGCTTAAATAAAAATTATGGGGAATTAATTATAGGAAAATTTTTGCAGGCAGGCTTTGTCGTATTTTTATTTATTACCGTCTGATTTAATTCAAGTGCTGGAGAATGGTGAATAGCTCGGTAGTAATTGTGATACGCTGCGCCATCTTCCTGATACTCTGTGATCATGAAGATGAAATAAACGAAACAAATTCCTATTTTATATTCCTATTCAGTTTTATAATTAAGCCTTCAACAATACGGTAGCAAAAATTAACCTTTGTTAGTGGTAAGTTGTTCTGGGGCAAGGTGAACCAACTGCCTTATTTCTCTTTGTGTAAAATTTAGCTCGGCTGGACCATCTAATGAATAATCCGCTATAAAATAAAATCAACATGATATTGATTTTGGTTTCTTTGTAAGATGATTTCACACTTTATAATTTTTTGTTTGATTTGTCTCGTATTTTCATTTACAAATATTGCACTTCGACATGAACTCATTGAAGACTTTTACTCCTCGCCACCTTCCTTTGCATGCACATTTCAAGATGTTGTCACTAGTAGTTTTGTCTCTCTCACAGCGGTATTTTGCCATTGTGCCTCTGGGTACATTCTCAGTACCATTGACGCAATCGACTGTACGGTTCTCCGCAGGAAGTTCACAATTTACAACAGTTCCCTAAGGTATGCCAACAGCATTTTCAGTTTATTACACATATTTACATACCATTTAAAATCTTAGGAAAACTTGCAAGTAAAATGCCTGTTATTCATTCAATATATTATACTTACCGGTAGAAAGTAAAGAGGTGGACATGGAACGGCTGCATAGCACAAAACAATAATATTAGTGAATGCCAGTAAAAAGAAAGCACTGGAAAGGGATGGAGCCTTCCCATCTAAAGTTCCTTGTCTCATTGTTACTGTGGTTCAATACACCGTTCGATGTAGTTAACTAGTTCAGATTTGATTTCAGGTGTCTTCCTGAAAAAGTCTGGACAAGCTCCAGGTTTTTCTTACATCCAGCCCTTAACTCACCAACGAGAATACTAAGAATGAAATGATTTATGCATCGCTAGAGGTACTGGTTGTTGGTTTAATTGTTGAGCCAGCGTACGTAAATAATCATGGTTCATCACAGACCATTTCATACATGAAGATATATTATATTTTTAAAATATGAGTCATAACCTTTCTTGTCTCAAATGTTGTCATTGTATAATGAGTTTGCGTAGGTTTTTCAGTTTAAAACCTTGTAGGAGTTTAGGATTTTGTATACACTTCTATGACTGTTCAATTTGCACATGAATTCTAGCATAATTAAAATCAATTATATACTAATGAATTCAGTTTATTATAAGTATCTTTAATTCAACAAAACAACAATATACAAAGTTTCTTGAAATGAATAGTAATTTGCACTTACAGCTTTGTAAAAGATATACCGTACTTATTATATTATATATATTTTTGGTAATTAACAAGGTTTGACTTGAAGTTTATTCTACAATATAAAAATAAAGGTTTATAAAACCACAGTGGTTGCTTAATATCGTATAAGCTGAAGGGATGACGATACTGGTAACATTTGGTCAAGCTCTGTGGGTCTTCTTACATCATCAGGTAAAACTGTCCTCTAGCCCTGAAAGCAGCAGCGAGAATTGAAACGTGAAAATTATGTTAATTGAAAGTGCACACATTTGGCACAGAATATTAAGTTGTAGGACATTCTAGGTTTGTCCCTCCTCAAGAACGCTCATCTTTGGAAATGGGATTTTCAAGGAAGTTGAAATGATACTTACGATGAAGGACACTCGGCTCCAAATGGAACACGCTCTGTGCAACCCGTAGATCTTGTCAGTGATTTGAAGTGATCCCAACTGTCAGCTTTGCATGCGGTAATGTTCTTTCCATGAGAAAGAGATTCTCTGTAATAGGTTGCGGAGATCAAATGACTACATTTTCCAGATACCTGCTCACGTGCCAAAAAAAGAATCAAAAGATAAAATACCACTGCTGCACCTATATATCTATCACTCTAACGAGGGGAAAAGAAATGAGATTCATACTTGTTCAGCAATCATGGCTAATGGATGAGCTTCATAGCATCTGTGTTGGAATTTTCCCCCATTCTAAAAGAAACGATAAAGTTAAAAATTTGGCTTTTTATGAAATGTCATACTTAATTATGAGCGAATCTATATTTTGTCATTTAGTCATACAGGATAAAAGTCTGCATGTCCAATCTTTCCTTCCAAACCAAGTTGTCCCATGTTTGTATGGATTACTTCAACAAACTCGGCGTCTTCAGCATCAAGCTTTTCATTAGCAGCCTTTTTGTCACCTCATAAATAGAAGTCCGGCTGGGTCCAAACCTAAACGCAGTAGAGGTAAAAAATCCAAGTATTACATACGTCATTTTATATGTATAGGTTGACGCAGCAGGGATTATACTTTTAAAATGATATTTTTACCAGTGATGCGGCCGATCTTGGTATTGATTCCCCAGTTCGCCTTCAAAAGATTGCCAGAAGTTCCGGCAATGTGAGCTCCCAAACTTAAGCCAAGGATGTGAACGTCAGCGAAATCGCGAATTATTTCATTTTGGTACATTGTTGCCATTAAATACAGCAAGCTTTTCTCCCACCATCGGAACATTTTTGACAACTTCTCCTATTATAATTAACAAAGTGGAAGTTATGAACTGCTCAAATTAGTAAATACATAGTATAACTTTGGTAATGGTCCTCAATGACTTTCTGTTTCAGATTTTCATACTTCGAAGTTAGTTTGATATCATATTTTGACCATTGGTCGGAAAGCCGCATTGACCAAAAACTAATTTAAACTAGGTGAATGAATTGCTAAAACTCTAGAACCATTTACGATAACTTGAAACTTTGTACATCAAAACTAATTCATCGTGTGGTGTATATGTATGAATCATATCAATAAGTCTGTTAAAATGCATTTCGATATCATTTGTCACCTACGCGTATTTTTATAGGCATTGGCTTTGAATAATATATCAATCCATTGTCCATTGAATCTCACATTTTAAAGCACTCTGTTCAAAATTATAGAAAATTTATTTCATTGATTTGTAGCGTTGGTCAGTTAACGAAATAGTATGTTCCTTTCACTTTGCTCTTGTATTACATCTTCAACAGTATTTTTGTCGTTGCCATGAAAATTCCTAACTGTTGATAAACTTACATTGTAACATTGTAATCGCTATAACGACAATGTATTTCTAAAAATGATTCTTTGAGAGCATTCTGACTTTGATTAATTTCTCTTTACTCTAAAGCTCGTACACGTCAAGATGTTTACGCACGTTTAACGGTTCGAGAAAACTGTAGCTGCTATATCAAACCGTCATCAAAATACAAAAATCTGATACTAATGATATCCATGTATGTCTTCGCGAAAATACTGCTAAAATGTGGACAAAAGTTTGCATGACGAACACTTACCATATAATAAAGGGTTGGGAATTGCGCTGGGGTTAGCAAGTGAATCCCAGTCCATACATATTAAGTTCATCGGAGTGTTATCTTCCTCAATACGTTGCAAATAGGCTGGTAAATAAAAAAACATACAGAATGAATGAACCATAGTTATGTAAATACTAAACATTGTTTTAAGACCATTTGAACAAACTCTAGTGTGAATGTTGTCGTATGGAATATTCTTGTATGCAGTATAACACGTTGTTAAAAAGTAGAAGATATGTAGAAGATGCCAGTGATTTGTATTTATGAAATTTGGGTCGCCATTGATTTAACTAGTGGTTACTCCAAATGAATTGCCGTTAAAAGATAATTACTTAAGATCTTCTATATTTTCATTGTTGGAGCGTGAAGATAGACGCTAGTTCAAAATAATTCATATACATAGAGTATTAACTCATAGAGTTTGAGAACCGTTGAAACTAGTAGAAATAGTTAAGATTAACTTTAAGATATTTTATATTCAATATCATTGAACGTTTATGATTTCTGTAGCTAGTGTACTGCTTGCTACTGGTACTGATGTATGTATTTATTCACGCTTTAACGTTAGTTTTGCAGTGACTACAAAATATTTAACATGATCATTTTGCATGCACGTAGTATTGTTTGGTTCTTAAAGTTGCAATAATTAAGTGGTAAGCACAATGTGGAGTTGTGTATTAGTTATTACAAAATATCCTGCAGTTTCCGTAGCAACTTAATTGATATTCCATCCTGTGGGGTTTCTTAGCTACCCTAGCAAAAACGAGTAATCTTTTCCACCCCTTCTGCATAAAATGTTAATTAAAAGCGGAAGCGATCGTCTTTTTTTCATATGATCCAAAAAATATTTTTCAAGCGAAATGACTCGCATCACATCACACACATGTCAATAAAGTGGCTTCTGTGGTTGATAAGCGAGCCCACTTCTCTACTTTACTTAGGATGTGGTCAAAGGGTTACCTCACCTAGTATATTAGAGTCTGTGTTGTATTGTATTGTATACTTTGTAACACTTTGGTTAAACAGTCGCGAAAAAGTTGATGATAGAAGTCATATTAGAATATACAAAATAATGTCCAATTCGGCTCATGTTCCTTTGAAGCTTATACTTTGTATTACTAATTCAAGCCGCATTAAACAATATTACACAACGATGCATGTCATTTACATTTTAGAGGTCTAAA
>JAHZMV010000565.1:1491-13454 GCA_027743765.1 Coecobrya sp. COE2
CTTGCAATCACAAGGGAGGTATTAATCCTTTCGTATTATCGTCATCAGTTAATCTGACAACCGTTTCGTTAGTATAAGCAAAGGTTACAACATGAATTGAATTCTTAAGAAAACGGATATAAACGTAATATGAGATGTGATTGTGACCAGGATTAAAAAGACACCGTTTATTTCAGCTCATACCTCATCATCATCTCCTCGTTCGTGTTTTCGCAACAGAGTAACATGACATTAGTTGGCAGTTAACAACATGAATGCATTATTATCGCATTGTTAAGAGTTGACCAGAACTGACTGAGAACAGAAAAAAATGTTTTTTTTTTCGTTTCACTGGTCACACGCTTGGGCACTAGTATTACTACCGCAATGATGCTGGTTAGACCTGACGTTCAACCTTTTCCCCTATTTTCGCCATCGTCTAGATTTGATGGTTATGTCAGAAGAAAAAACTTTGAAAACTTTGAAAAAGAAAACAATTTCTTCTCGTCAGCACAATCTGCAGTTACAAACATTTTTGTGTGAATTGCTACCAAAGTGTTTGAATCGGAAAAGGAGAAATTCTCTTAAAATGCATCTACAAAATGTAAAAATAAGTTTGGCTTGCAAAATTAAATTTATGCAAGGCCATAATATATTATTACTTTAAGTTATTGCAATATGTCCCCCTATTTCCATTGTTCACAGGAATTCGTAGAATTTTTCTTTTTAGAGAGCAATACAGAAAAGAATTTTACTTGAAAATTGAATTATTATTATTGAAGTAGAGATTATTCTTTTTGAAAAATTTCAATTTAGCAAAAGTAAAAAAGCTATTTATTTTACTTTACTGTATAGGAGCATGTAGCAGGTAAGTAACGAGTCAAGTATATTTAGGCACCACAAACCTGATTGTGGTCAACATAATCATCTCACACAAGTCCGTCATCGCATCGTCATCATAAGGATATCGTAATCAGGAAGGATTACGGAATATTTTACATTTATCGTTTCATTACTTTACCGTGCTGCTGCACTACAATACAACCGCAACAAATCCTAACAACAAACTAACTACATCATCTCGTCCTCATCTTCTGTTATCTTGAGAAAACCAGGTATAATAATAGCAGCATCAGTCATAAAAGTTAACAATGCAATGTCGACTGGCGATTATTACATTACGAATGAATATAGAGTGGAAAATCTTCTCATCATCATAATCTTCATCATATCGACATCTCTCTCTCTCGTCGAGTAAAGTTCAGTTAATCCGAAAAAAGAAGAATGCAATGCAATTATTGTTATATGCACTGTGAAATGAACATTCACAAATCGGATGCAATAAAGAAAGGCGCCATGCAGGTCCTATTAATGGGCACAGACACACACACTAGCACACTCACTCAAGAAGAGGTGACCAAAAGGAATGTTTTTTCTTTGACAATGCAAAAGATAATATGCAAAGCTCAACAATCGAGTCAACAATACGCACACCTGTTTGTATCTTTGTACATTTGCCAAAAGGTTCAAAAACCCTTCTCTCTCTCCGAACATCTTTTCAAGAATAACATATTATAATCCATCCCTGTGTGCTGCTAAATGTTTACTCGCTCCGTAAGAATTGGACTGGCAAAAAGTCAGAACAATGTGCACATTTTTTCGTACTATTCTTTTCTAGAGAGCGGAGCACGGACAGATAAAACATGACATAACGCATTTTGAGAAAAGAGAGAGATAAGGTATTGCATAGAATAATAATTTTTTTATGATGACGGACGGTCATGACTATGACAGTGAGAGGAGAGGTACCCCTTCTAGTCCTTCTCTTGTATTATCTCTCTCTGGTATAGTCTCTTGGTTTGACTTTTGAAAAAAAAGTTGTTAACAGCGTCATCTCCACTGTTTTATATCGCTAATAACCACTTTTGCATGTGAATGGGCATTTGCAATCTATTTTGACGAAAAAAAAGTACGCATCTAAAATAATGTATGCACAGAGTAAACCGACCGAGAGTCGAGTGAAGTGAACAATATTTTTTATTATAACTGCATTTTTATTCCATATATGCGGCGGTGGTGGTGGTGGTGGTTAACATGTTGGTCGTTTCTATCCTCACTTACATCATCGTATTATTAGTAAAACATGGTCTTCTGACAAGACGAGAGGCATTCAGCATGAGAACACTTTAAAGTTATTCTTATGCGGATAGAGAACTTATTTAACAATGGAGCAGTCCCTCTTGCCATTTAGCCATTCTTGTCATTTATATCATTAGAAGAGCTCAGTAGGGTGTGGGCCATCATCATCTCAAAAGATTGGACTGCTGTGTGCTCCTGTAATAAATGCTGCAATTTGCGATGAAAAATGACCATCCAACAAACAGCGAAATATATATAACAACCATTCTTCATCTACCAACCTGCTACTTTACATTGTTGTGCAATGATTCAAAAAAAAAATGAAAAAGTGAATTAAAAACGCAGCATTCAACAGCAGTCCAGTTAGCTGTTCAATTCAATGAGATTTACGAATATGATATTTTTCTCTTATGTAATTTATTACAAAGTAGTAGACCAAGAGATAATTTGCTTTTAATTAAATTAAAGATTTCGGAACAGCAACAAGGTACAAGATGTATGATATCAATTCGCAATGCTTATTAAATTACACTTATGACGACGTCGAGTACTCTGTGGAATGCTGCGGGTAGGCATACAATGTAATCTAATTGGCAATAACTTTTACTTTAGGAGCCAAAACACATTATTAATACGTTTATAAAAAATACTACAATTCCTGCCGGTTTGACCTTTGAAGGTTTTAAACCTTTTAGTCACGCCTGAATTAAAATAAAGTTATCAATCATTTTTCACACACAGCGAGCGACTCCTCCTGTGAAAAAAGACTCACAGGCATTGTGTATTCATGAGTGAGCAATGAGCAACGTACCAAAAAACCGGCATTTAAAACGGTGTTTTGACCGCACCTGGCTTTTGTGACATTATTCCTTTTAAAGACCATTATCATCTATCTGTAGTGGCGTTCTTCTGTTTTCTATAATGTAAACACCAGATAAATTGTCAACTTTTGACTTTTTCAATTCATATTCATTTTTTTGCAACATTAGCCCACAGCCTCGTTGAAAAACGGAGTACAGTTTAGAATACAGAGAGAAAGATATAGAATGCCAGCACGTAAAAAATATATTGGTAAAATATTCAACTTTTTTGCTCAGGATTTCCCCGTTGTTTGGCCTTGACTTAAAACTTTCATTGCTAAAACCTGCTGTACTGTATAACACCAACCATGAGCTTTTCGTAAGATTATGTAACTTTTGCATCTCTGCTCGGTGAATTTTCTTCATTTTCATTCGGGTTTGGTTGTAACTACTTGTAACACTGTTCTTAATATGGAATTTGACATTCAATAACAAAAGTTTGTGAAAAATGGCTATGTAAATTATCCTCATAATAATTTCCCATTTGTCTTAATTTTTTTACATTGCTACAACCCAAACGACACGGAAAAACAAGGAAAATGATAAACAATGCAAATGAACTAGGGTATCTGATTTCACTAGTGTACCTCAGTATTTACCTCTGCTCAAGCAAGTAAAATGAGATGGAAGTGAGAATAATTTTTAGCTTAAGCAAAATGATGAAATGTGTAAAAGATCACAAACTGACGGATAAAGAATTCCGTTAGTTTTTGACAGGCAAAGAAAAATATTTTAAAAATTGTAGGTACAAAATTACGTGAATTCCCAGTGCGTACATAAACATTTATGCAGATTATCTTTTTTACTGAAGAAGAGATTTAAATAAAAAATTCCAATGTGATAATTGCATCATTTCTCGCGCTTGTAACAAAAATCTTATTTGAATGAACTACCCCATCTTTTTCATTTCCTATGTGAGATGTTATAAGATTTTTTAGTTGCGAATGAACAGTTCAGTAAATAATCAATGTCAGTATTACTGTCAAATTATTTACAAAGTGTGACTTTTTGAATTGTTGAAACAAGTTAAGAAATGTGTAAAAGATCACAAACTGACGGATAAAGAATTCCGTTAGTTTTTGACAGGCAAAGAAAAATATTTTAAAAATTGTGGGTACAAAATTACGTGAATTCCCAGTGCGTACATAAACATTTATGCAGATTATCTTTTTTTACTGAAGAAGAGATTTAAATAAAAATTCCAATGTGATAATTGCATCATTTCTCGCGCTTGTAACAAAAATCTAATATGAATGAACTACCCCATCTTTTTCATTTCCTAGAGATGTTATAAGATTTTGCAGTTGCGAATGAACAGTTCAGTAAATAATCAATGTCAGTATTACTGTCAAATTATTTACAAAGTGTGACTTTTTGAATTGTTGAAACAAGTTATACAATGAAGACATTGTTGTCAGGAAATGCTTTAAAATTCTTACCGTGAAGGGATTTAAGGTACGCCTTGCCAGTGGCGATCATTTGCTTCGAGGCTGGATTAAAGTTATCCGTGATGTTCTGCAAAAAATATGAATAAAAGATCATTTTTATTTTTATGAATATTTATATTGTAAAGATGAATGAATGAAAATATTATGTAAATTTGGTAACAACAATGGCTTATCTAGTAATTAAAATGGGATAAGATGAAGGCTATACGCTCGCGACCAATTTTTATCTGTAATTGTTGACACGAATATTGAGTTATGTAAATATGCGCCCTTTTCAATATTGACCGACGACGATCAAGTTCATTCATGACAGTATAAATAAATATTATGATTACGATATCATTTATGAGACTTTTTACCTTGAAGACAAATTTAATTGTCATTGTCATATATAAATATGCAATCAGATGCCTGCTATGATGACCGATTACAAAACTAAAACTTGTTATAGAGTTCGACATTGTGTGTGTGTCGATTGTTGATTCATATAAAAATATTTTAATGCGTCTTCCAATTAGCTAATCAGAATCTGAAAATTGCATACTCACTATCTTTAATTGTCATTAACGATTAGACAACAATGATAAGCATGGTTGGTCACAAGAGCCATCGTCATTGAAAAGGTGACAAGTTAACAATTCAACAATGCCACACTTTCATTTTTTCAAAATCTAACAATTCATTTAAATCTAAACAACATCTTCTCTAATATTCATCGTACACGCACAAAAACCAATAACTTCATTAAACACACTTAAGTATATGCTCAAAAAACCACATTAAAGCCAAACTACGATAGACAGTCAACCCACCAATTAATAATTATTATCACTTAAATTTCTTCAAAACAAACATATAATTATAATGATGCTTAATACTAACGTAGACAAAGGGTAAACAATTACCAAAGTATGGATTGTTCTACACAAACCTCCTTTCTATTCTCCTTAAACTCTAATCGCAAGTCGCCACTAGAACAGCTCTTGATAATAAGCTTATTAGCAGGAAAGAAAAATGAAGCAATTTGGCAAATTCAAAATTGAAACACTCATCCAATCCATCATAAGCATGTTTACCGTTTTACTGTAGTACTACTACTTTCATTAACCTTTTCAGTGACTTTTCGACATCGCGATCATGACTTTGCAATATTATCGGTAGTTCATTTTTTTCGCTGAATCATTCCGCACCATCGTTGATGCCACCAGTTTAACAAACTTTGGCACATTTTTCACCCTTATCATCTTAATGCTTCAAATACATTGTGTTTTCATATATGTAAAACGCATACAAACAGTAAAGCATGCACGTTCGATAAACTGCAAAAAATGCAGTTAAAACATTAAATCGCAAAACAAAGTGAGTAAACAACAATCACGAGTTTGACACAAAACATAATTGTAATTTTAAAATCATTAGTAATGGCATCGTCGTAAGTTTTAATCTCTCTTGGTGGTGGTGGCAGCGAAGGTGCAATTCAGTTTATTTAAAATGCACACAAAATGAAAGTAAGTTACACAGCTACCTTTTACTTTTTTTTCTCTTTGCAAAATAGCTTCTTCGAATTAAATTTGCAACAATATCGCCACCACCACCGACTTAAGCATCACAGCAATCAACATTTTTATCCGAACTTGAAGAAAGGCATGTAAAGGGAGAAAAAAACAAGCTTGTTTCAAAGTTAAGACTAGAATAAAAAAATAATAATATGTTAAAGAGTTAAGACGACACAGTCAAAAGCAGTGGCTTATTTAAACGTTTAAGGTGATAATCGAAAGCAATAAAAAAGGAAAATGTGAGATAAGAAGATTTAAGCGATCAGTGATGCAAAAGACGGTCTTTGTCGAAGACATTTTTGCTCGGATTTGATAGAGGTACAAATTTGCAACCAAATCATTTAACAAGAATCAAGTTACTTTATAAAGTTATAATAATAAAAAAACAGAGAAAGAGAAGAGGTACATGGTTTGGTTTTGTTGTTGGTAAGTTTATATTATTTTTAAGTTATAAAAAGTACAACAATGCAAAGAGGTTTTTTTTCTTGTTTCATTTTTCTTCAGATTCATTTCACTTTAAATCGACTACCAAACACTAGACTACTATAAACATGCTTCTCTGTCGCCGCCAATGCATACTAAAATTCTGTTATATATATTTTGCTATTATTATTTGCCAAGCTGCCAATCACCATCACCTTGTTGAGAGAAGTATAAAAAATAATGTAGTTTCAATAATAGCAATCCAATATTTTCTTATCTGCGTGCATCTTGCATAGACGTGTTAGAGGTTTTATTATGAAGCGTTCGATACATGATACATGGCTCAACAATGGCACTCTGTTATTAGTTCAGTTTTTATTGGTATGAAACTACCACTTATAAAGAGACGACGACAAATGACCCCGAATTCTCCATTTAAGTTTAATCTGGGTCAGCATCAAACAAAATGCAATGCAGCACAGAAAAGTGAACACAATATTGAGATGAGATGCATGTGATGATTTAGTTTGATGCATAAAGTAGCAGTTTGCTCAAAGCAAACAAGATCATGAATGATATTGTAGATGCATTCACTATTATTATTCAGAGATTCAGTCAAAGTTTTAAAGAGAGAGAGAGAGAGGCTCTAGGGCTGCATTGTTGAAAATGAAAATTTGAATTGCATGACGACTTGCGATTTCATCTCGTTTGAAGATTTTTTTTGCTCAGCTTCAATAAGCAATCATTCTTGAGATGCAGTCATGAATGTGACCACCGTTGAAAGGGAAGACACGGTGAATTAAACAGACAACAAATCTTTCAAGGAGAGAAAGAAGCAAACGGTTTGAAGAGGTGGAATTTAATACAAAGTCGTATCATCGTATATTCTATGACTAATTTACAATTTTTTTGTCACCACCACCGTTGGTTGTTCAGTCACTACCGCTGCCGCCAGTTATGGCCATATGCCGCCACACACACACTTATAACCACGGACCATTGATAAAGATTCGAGAATGGGCGATAAAAATTGGGATGCGTGAAATCCCCTAAAAAAGTGCCATTTCCTAAATTATCGTCACTGCCGCACATGCCATCGTTTGCCATGCCATGCTCGAAAATCGAGAATCGAACGATGCTTTTTCCCCTGCAGATATTATTATATGGACTTTCATCGCTTTTGGGGTACAAGTACCACACACTAGTGCCACACAAGCCAGCCATATCCTCATCATCATCGACTTGAAAAGTTAAGTTAAGTTAAGTGCCTATTGCCTATAAGTTGCTATTGTAGGACAAGTCAATAATCATAGCCAAAAGCGATTTTCAAAAACTTTTGTATCGCAGTCAAGTCAACTGTGACCAGTAGATTAAAATTCTTCGAAAAAAGTGAGAATAGTTGTAGTGCACATTTGCGAGACGTAAGAATGCTAAAGCTACCCATTTTTCTATCAGTTTGATGAAAAATATATGGCAATCATGCCATGCTTCCTCCTTCTTGGTGATCAAAAATGATCATGTTCATGATTCATGATGAAATCTTGTGTTCACTGCTCTTTGCTGAATTTTCTGCTGCTCTCTTCTTGCAGCTCTTTTTGCTCAGCAGAAGCAGTAATCGTAAAAATAAAACGTGACAATTAGAAAAAAATGTACTTTTTGTGCGTGTGTTGTGGACATGTAACCTTAAAATTGTCCATTTCGTTTGTTGCACACCAGCAGAGTGGACTGTCGAGGACACGCGTCTTTTCTGGCTGGGTTGCTGCTGCCTTCATGTTTGCAAGTGAGGTTAAGTTGTATCAAAAGCGTGCGTGTATTGATAGGCTATCGACTATCAAAGAACTTAATGGCAAATCTATCGAAAGTCTTTTTTTTCTTTCCTGTCCTATTCACCATAATAATATCTCTTATAGCATGTATCATGATAATATACAAACAAACAAATTATGCACCTATATAAAATATGTATGTATATAAATGTGTACTCACAGAGTCGTCATATATCTATCTTGTGTCGAATTGAAAACTTTTTCCTAATGAATAAAAGTTAATAATCACCTATAAGTACAATGAACAGCATACATAAATAATACCAATGCATTTTGCCACTATAGCATAATATGATCTGTGTGACAATATGATTCTACACACAAAGAGAAAACCTGTTTCAAGGATTCAATGCAAAATATACTGCAGCAGCAGAGGGAGAAGTAAACTAGCAGAGTAATCCAATCCAATATCCCCTCTGTTTTGATTTCAGCTCTTCTTATGATGTTATGATGATACTAAAATGTTTTGCTAAATGCAATTTCACTTTATGAATATTACTACTATATCATTTCATTGGAGTATCACATCATATCGTCATCATAATAATATCACATTCACAATTACAAAGTCATAATTTACAAAACAAGTCAAGTTCATTGAATGTTGACTGAAGATATAGTTTATATTGTGATGTGAGTTGTGGCCAAAGAGTTTGTGGAAGGAAGAGAGAGATATATTTACGACTATAACATCAACAACGAGATTAAAGAATGTAAAATGAGCTGAATAAAATCTTGTGCAGGTGAGCCTTTGATTGCAGCGGCTATTGCTTGTACGCAGTGGGCGTCTTGAATAATACCACATCAGCCACGGTATTTTTTATACGAGCTTGTAGTGTGCAGCGATTAATTATGTTAATGTTGTAAAGTAATCTGATTGAAATGAAATCAAAGAGAATAAAAAAGACAAAACAATGTATGTATGAGTATGTGTAATGCATGTTGCGATAATTACTAAATCCACCATTCATTTTTCAGTTAAAGTTCAACTTGAAGTTGACAACTGAGTAGGCAAAGGTGTTTTGTTGTTGATAAATTATGGCACACAGGAAGAAAAGAGATGGATAATAACCTTAATAATAATAATAAAATGTATTATGTATGCACTTTATAAGAAGAAATTTAATTATGATTTTGTATGCATGCATTTCTATGCAAAATAAGTACACACAGGAAATGAATGAATTTCCCTTTTTTCCTACTTTTTGTGATTTTCATCTTTAAAATGAAATATAATATTATGGACTGCATTGATAGCGGCAAAAAGTCTTTTGGCAGCTGCAGCAGTATTAGATTCAGGCTGATCATGTTATTTTTTATTGTGACAAGTGATGGTGCAAGGGATTGGTCACTTGTGACACTTTACACAAGAAGAAGGACCAATATGACATGCTTAATTTTTACCATGAATGAATGAAATGAAAGGAAGAAGTATTATATGACTTATTTATGTATGCAGCTGCAGTCTGTTTTTTAATCTTATCTTGCCCGTCATCATCAACGACAATGTAACTTATCATATTATCTTCTCAAGAGAGAGAGAAAAAACGACAACAAACTAATAAGTTAACTTGTAGTATTGTTTTATTCGTCTACAAATAAGTCCTCATGTCGTGAAATATAGATGGTAAAAATATGGACTTATAATAAAAACGTACAGGTCATCTTTATCTTTATATCTTGCTGTCGCACATTTTCATCATTGATTTCCTTCCCAATTGACACAAGTCACAAGTTGTGACACAGTGACTAGACTGACAACCCATAACTCATCATCCATACACTCGAGACACCCCCAACCAGTTACAGTCAGTTTCATCATCATCTTTTCATGTGAATCAATTATTCCATTCAAGTGACAATATTTATTACGGTATTCCCTTTTTAATTTTCTATGCGTGTCAGTTAACTAACAATTGTAATTCTTAATGTTACAACAGCAGAACATTGCGACAATAATAAAAGGTAATTATTATAGCGTTTAACAGTGTCACTACGCTTCTAAGATAATTTCCCTTTCACCTCCTCCCATTGTTTACCCACTGGTGCTGCATAACCTGAAGCAATTACGATTTGCATATTTTCCGCAAAAATGAGGAAATGACATGCTAGATAAAATGATACGATCTAAAAATTCTTCTTCTTTTACACACACTTATATCCGCGCAATTACCGATTCATCAGAGATTCACATTCCACTTCTATTGTGGTAATTACAAACACGCTTGGGCATTCAGAATCGCAATGTGATGATAAGCTCTGACCTGACTCCGTATACATGCCCTTTTTAATTGATGCGCTTTATTGAACAAGAAAAAATGCTGCTGCTATTACGTGTTATGGCTAATTGTTTTATTGCATGAAAATTATCGAATTTCCTCCAAGTCAAAAGTCAACAATGGAATCACGCATTGTACTTTAGCTACATATAAGGAGCGAATTTAAACAATGAAACGATATAGAAGTTATAGTTGTTGTTAATTAGCGTAATTTACATGTTTGTCAAAGGGCGTTTGTATGGTTTGGTTTAGGCGTGTGTCGTCGTCGCAGGTTTTTAATGGTACGATATATGTTGTAACAATTGCAACCGTCGTACGACAATCTTGTTGACACCCTGCTACAATAAATTATATGGATCCTCTTTCTAGTAAAGTTCCTTCCTATTTTATTTATGTAATGAATAATCATTTGCATCACTGATAATGGGTTTATTGACATTTTCAATTTAAACTGCTGTTTTTTCGCCCGCTGGTTTTTTTAGATGAATGAAAAAAATGAAAGTGATGACAAATAAATAGGCCAAGCCACACAAAGTTACTTGAGGCTTAGCCAAAATAGATTACTATATTAATAATAATAATCATACAGTAATCTATTAGGCAGACAATAATACCTAAAGAATGACACAATTTTTTTTTCTACCATTTCTTGCATATTTTTTCGCAAAAAATATACATCATTTTCAGTTTCAGGGGAAGTGAGAAGTGGAATAATGCAGAGTTGAAGAGACTCTCGTGCCTTAGTGATTGATGAGTATAGGTAATTACCATTTTAGTTCTTCTGTCGCCTGTAGAAAAAATACTTGATGAAAAATAAGGTAAAAATTGCATAAAAAAGAGTTATATAGCTGCTGGCGATTGTGTTGGGGGTAAATAAATAAATGAAGTAAAGTTAAATGATGGTGATTAGTACTATGATGAAATAATTTTTGTGGCTGACAAGCCATAAACTAAGAGCCAAGTGCCATTCAATCGTTAAAAAATATCTTTGCACTGCACATCCAACAGTGCATCGTTTTGTCTTTGTGTGTGTCATTTTGTAAAAAAACTAATAATATTCTGAGTTGATGAGTTTCATTACACATAAAGTCATTTAGTGAAAATTAAGTAAAACTAACTGGCGAAAAGTGTTTTTTTCTTTGTATCTTTTGCGTTCTAGTATAAAGACTACAAATAAATATGGACATTTTTAGTCAGCAGCCTAATAAGATATTTCCGCATTTTTTTCATATCACCGTTTCATCATCATTGCATCTTGAGGGGTTCTTTATAGAAGGGCTCTTGTTTGGTAATCCTTCATCTTGTTATCTCTGTCTTCACACAAGCCCCATCATCTCAACATCAAAACAGACTTTTTCTCACGCTGAAACTCTTCGCTGTCAACAACTTTGCAAATAATCATTCCTTGAGGCTTCACCTTCTATACCCATTTCGTGTGTGTCCTATCTTATTC
>JAHZMV010000567.1:0-18010 GCA_027743765.1 Coecobrya sp. COE2
TCTATTTTCCCTTTTCATTTTTTTCCTCTCACACTCTAACGCCTTCATTCATTCATTGGATTTCTTTCTGGGGACAGTATATAAGTACCCGTAATATAAGTAGTAGGAAGAGAGCATTGTATTTTGTGCGTTTTTAGTTGTCTTGTGTCATGGCGTGTGATGGATGATTCAGATAGAACCAGCCAGCAACACTAACAGTCTCAGCAAAAGTCCTTGTCCTTTTTATTGAGAAAAAATACCAGAAAAAGAAGATTCCACACACACACTCTCTCTCTCTACTATTCCTACTCACTCACTTTTTCATTTCCTCTTTTTTTTATCTTTCTCGCTTTTTGTATAGGTATGGTTTGCCCTATGTTGGTGCGTGTGTACAAATGTCCTTGTAAGTTGTAGTACACACGTCTAAAATCTAATGATACACACACACAAGTCTGTCGTGTGCTCTTGATGTTGTTGCTCCTCTTGTTGTATTTTTGGAGGAATAAAAAACGGATTTAGGCTCATGGCTTTGGCTGTTTTATCCTTTCTTCGCCGATCCAATCCAAATAATGCAATTTACGTTTCTCTCTTTCCTACAACAACGACGACGAATTGAGATGATGATGATGGTAGAGCGAGATACGTATACCTTTTTGTGGGTCTGTTAGAGAGGAGTAAACGAGTAAAGAGACACAAACCCGTTATATATTTTTTTGAGGTTTCTACCACTTCTATTTGGAAGCTTATTTGTAAAGAGGAGAATGGATTACTTTTTGCGTTATTTTTTCTCGTCGTCGTCCTCCACAAAAGGAAAGAGAAAGTGGTTTATTATAATCCTGTCAAAATCCTTTATCGTCTCGTTGTTCGTCGTAGAGAAGTTGTTAGTCTGTTTTATACTCTTGTTTGTTTGTGTGTATACTTGCGTGTACGTTGTAAGCACGCATCATGATATGCCATATATCACCACGAGGAAAAGTTAAAAAGCAGGAAAAAGCTAACACGGCAAGAAGAAGATGATGGTTTATGGGAGTGAGTGAGAAGAGGGCAATAAAATTCAATATGAGTGACAGGAATATGAATGAATATTCATTTGTTCAACTTTTTGCTAAAGAAGAAAATACTTTGCGTCTTTTATTGTAAAAACGAATGACTTTTTTTCTTGAGTAGTGTCGGGTCTTGTTTCCTGTGTGCTCTAGAAAAAGCAAAAGAGGAAGTGCATTTATATTGGCTGTTTGATTTGGGAAAAAGTAGAAATAATGTGTTTTTGGAAGGGTAACGGGCGTCGTAATAACGAGGCTGATATGACATGTCTTACTGGGTGCGTATTGTATGATGTCACTTTCCAAGTATAATGATGATGAGCATGTATTGCTATTATTACAACGAGGATCATTATCATCTGTTTTTGTGTGCTTATTTGTACTGCCAGAAAGCGAACACATTCCCCGTTTCCATTCGGGAAAAAATGGGAAAAGTGTCAAGACAGAAGGAAAGAGAAGAGAGAGAGAGAGAAGATAAGCGGAGCTTTCCTTCAGGATTTAATTTGTGTGGAAACGAGCTTTTAAACCGGAAGTTCAAAAGAGATTATTCTTAAGAAGTATATGAGGCGAACAGAGAAAAAAGAAGACACAATTGTAACGGTTCAGATGAGGAACAAGATGATCTACTTTTCTTATTCCTTTTTTGGAAGCCAGCATTATATACCTACCTAACATAACGTTATTGCATGACAATGATGGTGATGCCCATTCTCTTATGACTTTTGTGCATAATATCGTTTGTGTGGCGGGTGGTGGCAATAAAAAAGGACTTTCTCCTCATATCGTAATATCATTTCTCGTTTTGAGTTTGTTCTTTTGGTATGTTCTTCTTCTTCTTCTTCTTGCTCATTTTGTAGCGTGGTTCATGAGCAAAAGGCAATATAGTTATGGCTTGTCTTGATGCGTCCGTGAAGTGGATTTACATGGCCGTTCCGTAAGGAAATGTGACAGTTTAAAAAGGGAACGAGGGAGCTATGTCCTTTTCTCCGTGTCTTTCTGGCTAAGAAAAAAGGAAGAAAAGAGAATAGAGACGAAATAATAGCAAGTAGCAATTTGTATGTAAAGCAAAATGCAAAAAAAAATATCGTAGCAGCGTAGCCTTTTTCCTTTTAAGTTAAAAAGCAAAAGAGTATATGTCTTTGGAACAAAAACGTGCCTACTGCCCGAAAACTATTTCTAGCATCACTATAAGCTCTGTACTCTCTTTTTGCTTTTTTGGCATGAATGTATATGTGGTTTGATCTCTTTCACTGTCATAATACGCCTTTGGAACTGGTTTTTTTTTGGACCGGCACGGTATAGAGAAAACAAGACGTTTTATGGTGATGATTCTTCTATCCGACTCAAAGGACCATTTTGAATGGGTGAGTAGTGAATGTATATTTTTAAACACGACATGCACTAAGGTTATTTTTGCATTGTGTTTGAAAACTTTGCAACAAATTGCTCTGCTCCGAGCTTACTGTTGTGTAGCTGCCTATCTTGTTTCATTTTTATTATAATATGTCATGCAAAATCCATGAAGAAAAGGAACAAGTTAAATGAATGCGTGATAGTGATGATGATACATACGTACACACTATACAAACACCATGGCTTGTCTATAATGAGGATGTGAAGAAATACACTGCTATGTAAAAATATGTGTGATAGTACGTTTATGGATGCCTGCCTTTTCTATACTTATAGTTCATTCGAATGAAAGGGAATGAGCTTGTGAATGGCTCATCTTTATTAGGCTGACGACTCTACATTTTTATTGGATGGGATAACATGTTCGTCCATTTACAATATATGTATGCATTGTATTCGTGTTATATAGTCTCCTATTAAACAAGGACAATTGTTCCAGTCAATGACATAAGGGTTTCGTTGCTTCTATATAGTGCTTGCTTTCCTACTTTCCCTTTTGGCGTAGAGCCCTTGTTTCTTTCTCCTCGCAAATTATTCTTATAAGGTACTCTGTGTATCATCATCATTATCATCCTCTAGAATTCCTCAGAAGAAGCAAGTTGAGAAGGCAGTACTACTCATCGTCATCATCTTCATAGTCATGATAATCATTCTAGCATGATGCATATAAAGTGTACGGAGCAGAAGAAGGAAATAAAATGGGCAGAAGATGGAAAGTACATAGAGAAGGAAACTAAGCAGTAGAAGTCTAGTGCAGTACACCAAACGACATGTTCATTTATTTGGGATAAGGGAATTTGTGAAAGAGCCGTTAAGTCTTGGTGGAATGGGCCTCCTCAGAACAATAATTTGAATATTGTTGGCTCCTCTCTCTTTTCTTTTTATTCATTCACTCATTCATTCTCTTTATTCCGTTTTACTCCCACCCAACTATGTACGTAGAAGTTTTCAAACTTTTCCTTCAATATTGTTTTTTGGCTAACCAAAAGTATATGTACGTGTATGTGTGCAGGCTTACGTACTGGCCAACTTTTATTCTTTTTTCTGCTTAAGTAAGAAGCGCATTAAGGCAAGCAGGCTTGATATACTATTGTCACAATGTGACAACGATGCGAGGAGAGCTCCGAGCTCCAAAAAATATAAAGGAAAATTCTCACTGAGTCACTGGTTCACTTGATCTCTTTTGGTCTTCTTTACGAGATCTTCACTTCTCTTTAGTTTGCCATTTTAGGACACTGCATAGCCATGCCTTCAACTTGCCATCGACCATTTCGCCACCACCAACAAATTTCAAATTAGATTTATTTATAACAACACATTCTTCTTCTGCACCTCCCACATCAAATGGATCGCCTTTTAGCTAGTCTAGTATATATAGTCTCGGGATTTTAAAGAGAAAAAAAGTGGTCGGTATATCTGGCCGCTTGCTACTTCCGCATTCAATTTAATATGGACACAAGATGACAGCAAAATGCTACTATTTCTGTCCAATTCACCATCTTATTCTTTTGTTCCTTGTTGGTGGAGAACAAGTTACAAGTGAAAGTATGCATGCATAATAAATAGATGGATGAAATGTAAAAGGGACGACGAACAAGAAAAACGATTTTGTGTGCCAATGCCATTCATGTCCCGTTTTTCTTCGCTTTCTCTCTCTCACCCTTTCTATTTTGTGGAGAGCAGAGACGCAGTTCGCAAGAAGAAGTTAAAAAATCTCCCATTTTATTTATTCTTGGTCGTTCGTTGTCTCTCGACTGGTCTTGCGACAATATTACAAACCAAGTCTTATCTGACATTTTATGGGAATGAGGGAGCTACCAAAAAATAGCAAGATTCTTTGCATGTTTCTTCTTCTTCTTTCGGCTCTCTACCCTTTTCGTCTTGTTCTCATTCACATATTTTTTATCAAAAAATGTCTAACAGGACTCAAGTGATTTATGAATATTAGAATGTGAAAGTCTTATTTTTTCATACTCAACTCACCAGTTAGAATAAAAGAGACCAAAAATCGTGGCGGCGCGGCGTAGAAAACAGAGCCTCCAGCAAGCTTTTTTCCTCGTCTTTTTTCTTCCGTGCACTAAAAGCCTTAATATTACATTTTGTCTCTTGTCTTCGATTGATCATGGCAGTTATTGTAGAAGGGAAGAAGAAACAAATTGAGTAAAATACTTTTTTTGCTCATCGCCTGTCGATTCCCCGTATATTATTGGGTCTTTCACAAGTTTCCCTTATAGGTACCCTAAGTAGCCTTTCCATAACCATATACGAGGTAACTTATGAACGAACTAAGAAACTGCGAGAGACATGTAACACGCAACCATACAAGTTACATTCGTAAAGAAACAGGAGCCCGACAAGCAAAATAATGTGACTTTTTTCTTTGTAGTTACATATCTATCGAATGTACATGAAAGCAACCAACAAGCGGGCATTTTTGTGTCTTCCATTGGAAAGTTGGGACATGCAAAAGAAGAAAATGACACACCATTTGATTTTTACATTTTACGTTGATTCTTTCTCCGTCTGCTTGACAATACATTAATATACATACATAAAGTTGCATTCGATTCATCTAACCAAATCTGCAACAACTATCCAGTTTCCAGTTTTTTGCGTAGTTCCATCACTACCAGTCAAATCAATAAAATGTTGCAACATTTTTACATTTTGGTACAACTGTAGAGAGACGCATTTTCTATTAGTTTTTAGAGTTTTTATGTATCTTTACGATCCAATGATACTAGTAGCAGCAATAAGATTTTTTCCGTTTGTTCTTGCTACTTTAATACTGATGCGAAGTTTTTTATCTTTTCTATTTATCCTCTGTTCTGTCTTCTTCCATTTAATTTTCATCAACAAACCCGTTCTAGTGTTTTTACTGATTTTTTTCTCTCTGTTTAACTCAACATTTTTATTGTATTTCTCTGTTCGTTTTTGTCGTTTTCCTCTTTTCCTGCTTCAGGATGAAAAAAAGGGGTGGATGAGTGGGTGGCGGAAGATGAGAAGGCAAAGCAAAAAAATATGTGCTTTGACAACATTAGTTAAACGGTATTACTGTTCTGCTTTCGCTACCACCACCACCGCTACTATTGTGCTATTATTCTGAAGAGGAAGAAGCTTTTCAAATATCATCTTCATATCATCGGCATCATATTCCCCTTTCATCTCTCTCAGCGAACAAAGATGGCTGATAGTATGTATAAATACTGATCTTCGGCTTCTACTTTATTTCTGATTTTTTGGCTCCGGTTCAAAGGAAAATATTGCACAATAGAGACAATTCTCGTCACAAAGGAATATTATTGCTTTACATTTCACGGAAAAAGTCACATGAGAAAAATTTCATGGAAAGCTTTTACATTGGCATATTTTTGCTTGGCAATATTACCGTTTTATTGAACCATTCAGAATGGATGTTGAGTCTACACACAATGGGGCCATTACCATTACTTATCACTAGACTGTACTACTAGTACTTCTAACATTACAATAATAATTGTCATTGGTTGTCTATCGTGGGATGATGCTATCATCATCATCTTGTTATTGCTTCATATTCCAATAAGAAGCTCCAGAAAAGAGATGGAAAAGAAGATGAAAATGTCAATAATATTTTTTGCTACTTTTCTCTTCAGTCCTGCTGTTGAAGTCGATTCCTTTTTTTCTGAGAAAAGCTTTTCCACATGTATTCAGTTAAGAGTCAACCAAAATGAAGACACAAAATGATGAGGGAAAGAATCCGATTGCAGAAGAAGGGGAGCTTGAGAGGGAGAGTATCTCTTTTCCGTTCTTAATTTGATTGTTATGTTGTTTCTCAACCTGCTGCATTCCATGTTTCCTCTTTCCTGCTGATTTCAATTCAACCAAGAAGGTTCCCTTTCTTGTTAGTCTATAGTAATCCACCCAGAGAATCCGTACAAGCCTGTAGACCATAGAGTCTCAGTTGTGTGTATGTAGTAAAGGGTCAAAATCAGATTAAAAGAGTGGAAACACGAGTGGACTTTGAGCAAAGGGCAAAAGAGCAAAAAAGCCTTGTCATCGCATCCGCCCGCATCTGTAAAGAAAAAAATCCCAATCAGATCTTCAAGAAATCTAATCGTACTCATAGAGAGGTAATGCTAGTTGGTCTCTCGTTCTGGCACAGTAAATACCATGCCAAACCCAACAAATTTCATTGTCAATCCCAAACTTGTTCCTTGCAAGAGAACTACATACCTCTCTCTGTGTGTTACATGCTTGCACATCTGGGGTTTCACTGGCACTGTATCTAAATGCTCTATCTGTTACTCTCTACTTCCTTCCTTTCTCTTCAACTGTCAATTTGGTTTAACCCTCACAAAGCCATAGGGCAACAGCATTCAGGGCAGAAAAAATGGGAATCTTAAAAGAACAAGCCTCATTGTACTTTGCTTTGCAGAAACATGAGTAATCCAACTTGAGTCTTGTTCATTTTCTTCACTATCTCCTTTTGTTTCCCGTTGAAAACTTTGGTTGACCAGCTGGAAGGAAAAAAAATTAGAAGAAAGAAGCCGTAAATATACTACTTTTTACTGCTGCTGTTGCAGTCAGTAGCAAACCAACAAGATATTCACTTTTTATCAGATTTCCGCTTCAGCAAGAAAATGGAACTGCACTACTCGCTTTTGTGAAGAGAAAAGAGAGAAATTTATTTCCAAGCCTGTTTGTGCCTGCGTTTTGCGCTTGCTCTTTTTTCTCTAAGATTTTGAAATTAGATCTTGTATATATCCCTTTTGTCTTTTCGCTTTCTTTTACAAAAAAAAATATATGGGAATGGACATAAAAGAAAGGTTAACTTTGTTAAAGAGAGACGCATTCACCACCGAAAGGAATGCTCATTTTTTGTTTTTATCTTGCTTTCTGCAAGTTTCTTTGTTTCCTGCAATTTACGAGCTGGAACATGGAAAGCAAACGAGTCATCATTACAAAAGCAATGTAGGAGGACCGTAAAAAAGAACAAAATCCTTTTTTCTTGATAATTTTGAATCACATTTTATTTTTCTTGTTGAAAGTTTTTTTTCCTTTCTAGAAAATCCGCCTCCATGTTCCCGCTGTATCTACTACTATCTACTACATCCAGCTTCTTGTTCAAATGAAACGAATTTTGATTTTCAACTAACTTGTTTTGATTGCACAGCTGTGCTCATCCTTAAATCTTAACTTTCATACATATCCATCCTTGCTGTTACTTTAAAAGGATTCAGGAATCAAGTCCGGAGAGACTGGTGCTTGCTCTTGCTTACTCTCCTGCACATTTCCCTCTATTTAATAATAATATCTTCTCGCAAAGTCGCAACTAAACACACAACATACAGCATAAGCATCCTTGCTGAGGAAAATCCTTTTTCTCGGTTCAATATCCGCTTCTTGTGTTGCTTTTGCTGCTATTCCGTGTATCCATTTTCTCCATCTCTCTTTCTCTCTATGCCTGTTCTTGTCTAATGAAATAAAGCCTTGTCTGGTCTGGTCTCTCTCGATTTCTCTTCTGGTTTACTAGCTGTCTGCTGCTGAGTAAACCGCCACTCTTCACTCTGTTTGCACTACGGATCTCTTCTCTTTACCCAGTCATGATGATCATGACGATGAAAGCACCACCACTAGAGTGTTGTAGTGCAGTGTTAGTAACAGCAGCAGCAGTCTGTAGGCATAACACTATTAATTAATAACATTACATGGGAAAGCAAAGTGTGCATTTGAATTCATGTATGTATGAGAGAAAGCATATCTACGCATTACTATTATGTGTGTTATTATAGTCTTTTCTCTAAAACGGAATAATAACCCAAGGGAATAATGTAACAGGAGCAGTGGCAAGAACAAAGCTGCATATTATTATTATTGTTGCAGTAAAGCATGACAAAGCAAACCAGTACATACTATAGGTAGTCTACAGTCACACAGGCTTAAAACAATCAAATGTTGTACAACACGCTTTTCACCGTGTTCCACTATTAACTCTGCTAATTCATCATCAAATGAGTAGCCTCCTCCAACTTATATGCCTACAGTCTAAATGGTGGTGGCATGGCTCTTGTATTGTTATTATTATTATTCGCACAAACTAAATGGTACATTCAGCAGTACGTCAAGCCAAACTACGGCATGTTGCTAGCAGCAGTACCACCACCCAAACCTTTTCATTCAAGGCAGTCAGCCATACTGTGTCTGTGTGGCGTGTTGTGGTGCTGGTGGTGAAAGCCCCATGTGAACCCTTTCTCCTTACGTAACCCTGCTTCTGCCGTGCCACTACTGCGATTCCCTCCATTTCTCTGGTCTTGTGTCTTTTTTCTCTTTGTGTGTGCAAAACTATTCTTCTCTTCTGTTTTTCGGATGAGCAGAAAAGAAAAAAAGGTAATAAAAGGCAGAGAGAAAGAGAGACAAGACACAGACGGCGTGTGTACACAACGCTTGAATGAGTTCTATCATCTTCAGCAGCAGCATCACGACGAGAGAGAACCATCTTGAAAATTTTCTTTTTATTTGATGCATACCTTCATATATACTTGCTTGACGAAGATGATGACTGAAGGCAGTACAAAGTGCAGAGCAGATGAGTGTGATGATGATGTTGAACAGACTGAAAGTGGCATGGCAAGGTTTCCTTTCTCTGTCCTTTGCACTTCTCCATTCACAAGTCTTATAAAACTTACACCTTGGAAAAATGGAGAGATGAGAGGAAAAAGAGATGAAAATGAAATGTGCAGTGCCTTGGAATCCTCGTCATGATGATGATCAAAGCAAAAGGAGAAACGAAAAGAGAAAGGTCTCCTATGGTCTCATTTTCCTTGGAGAGAGAGTGAGTGGTGGTGGCCGTGGTGGTAGTGAGGTTTTGCTGCATTATTAGCTTTTATCCTCCTCATCATCATCACCATCTCAAAAGAGAAAATATGCCAGAAAAGGAAGGAAAAAGACCCTCTGTGTCTATTTATGTACTTTACATTTATTCGTTTCTGGTTTTTGTGGTCTGACCTGCTGCTTCTTCTGTTCGCCTGAAGACGAAAAAGGGAAGACGGACTTGTACTATGATTAGGTATTTGAGTAGCAAGCCAACACGCTTCCCTATGTATGTACATTGTAAATATGCATGGGAAACACAGTCGTCATCATGTGTGTGGTTTTATTACTTTTTCCCAGCTTTTATCTTTATCATCATCGTCATCGTCAGCAGATGAAGAAGCATGTAGACTACAAACAGCCAATGTTCATTTTGACACCTTATCCACCTAAAATTATCATGACCACAGACTACTGCTGACTGACTACAGGAAAAAAGTCCTTTTCATTTTATTCGTGACTAGAGTGGAAGAAAAGAAGAGGAAGCAATAATGAACGTGAGCAGTGAACGATGTTCTTCGTAATATTTACCTTTATTGCTCTCACACCAACAGTAACCACACACACCATCCTACTATAAACCATAACCACCCTGTGGGGTCCTTCCAACAGCGGCATAAAATATAGAGAAAATCATACATATTCTCTCCTCCCCCTCTCACGTAACACGTACAACTGTATCCAATTCTTCATACTCTATGATTTCCACAGCAAACCTTGTTTATTGTAAAAATAAATAGCAGAGAGAACCACTTGAAAAAAGAGTATAATTTTGGACCGAGCAGTAAGCACTTCAGTGAAAGGAGGAGAAAGCTGAGAAGGAGACCAAGGGAAATTTTTATTGGCTTCCATAAAAATGTCTTTATGCAATAATATAATACACTATATAACATTTCATTATTCACGTGCGGAATTATACAAAAAGTCCATTGAGTGGAATAACAATACATACATATACCAGCGTGTACGTATGTGTGTGAAGGTTTATTGCCGCATAATAACAGCATCATCAGTAGCAACACTATTGGTGTTGGAAGAAGAGGAGAGAAGCATTTTGAAAAATAAATGGATGGCTTAAGTTGAAAAGCGTATAAAGGTGGTAATAAAACAATGTTGTTGTAAAGTAAAGTGTAAAAAGAATAAAAAAATTTGGAGGAAGACTATACACTACTCACTACAATCTTTCTTTCCTTCCAGAAAAATAAAAGTAGTATTGTTACCTATTGCTTTGCTTCTTCTACTACTTCTTTGTTCATTGCGTATGTATGTGTAGAAATTTTTTTATGTGGGGCAGTATAATATGGAATTATGTAGGAGGAAGGAAGTGTTAGGGTGACAATGACATGACGAGAAAAGTGGCAGGAAGGAAAGGATTGTTGTAACAGTCGTATAATAATAATTATGTGTGTGTAGAAGATATAAAGAGGTGCGTAGAGATAGCACTGTAGTATATGACCATGAGCAATTGGTTGAGTGTGTTTAGTACTCTCATTAATAGGAGGACGGAAGGTGAAAAAACGTGTGGGGAGATACGCATTATATTACGATCATTATTATTTGACAGGGATCTATTGTTTCTGTGTTTTGAGAAGACGAGGACGGTTGGTCGGTGGTTTATTGCCAGTAGAGTTGCTCAAGTGGAGTTTTCAGATGCTAATTGGTCATTAGATAGACTTTCAAGGGAGAAAATAGTGGCAGTAGTAAATGTGCTCGGGAAGTACTTTATGCAGTTGAAGCAAAGTAATTAGGGAGAGAAGAGAAGAGTAAGGGAAAATGACACGGGTTGTTACCAGCCATTGTCGTCAAAGCAGGCTTTACAATAGCCCAGCTGAGTTAATGAGATGAGTGGAAAACAATACATATTGTGTACCACTTCAACAAAAAGCTGTCATTTCCTTCCGGTTTCGACTCATAAAATAGGAAGCAGCTTGTTAAAGTTGTAGGAAGTTCTTTTTTATGCCACCAACACCACCATACTTTCTTTGTTATGAAAAAGAAGGCATGAAGGAAGCGTGACTTTCACGAGATTGAACTTTCACTTTCTGGTAATAATTTGTCGGAAAAGAGAAAGCTTCTATTTGAAGACTTGGTAGAAATTTACGCATGTATTTTGTAAAGACGCATTTATGCATTCACGCTCTTTTTCATTCGGAATGTCTGCTAGTTTACACGTGACAAGTTCCGGTCAAGTTTGTGCGTTGCCTTTTGTTGTATCCTTTCTAATATCTAATTTGAGGTTGATGATCTTCCTCCACGGTCTTGGCCAGACCACCGAGGAATTTCCTTTTTTGTATCGATTTCCATGTTCATGGACTAGGATCATGAAAATGATGAAGGCATTCTCATTCAGCTTAGCAGCCAACAGCTATTTCCAGTCACAAAGCACGACAACAAAAGCAACAACCAGGCAAAATTGTCTGGAATGACATCAGCAACAGCAGCAGCGGTGTGGAATGATGGTGATAGCATTTTGCAATATTAGCTCAATACCACACAATACCTCAGCCAACCGCAACAGCTTAGAGCGTAGACCTCGAATAGCTTCATTATCCCCACAGAAAAAAAGATAATAATAATAAATACCCGGGCATCCGATATTGGATTATCGAGCACGAATGGAATGCTGCGGCTCGTCTGGCTGCTGCTTCTGTTTGTGTTGTCGTTGTCCTCTTCTTTTTTTGTTGAAATGACAGCAATAACAATGTGCTGGTGTGGGATAACTATGTACATGGCTTTTTTTGGGCCGCATCTTTGTCACGGACGGAAATGCCACAAAAAATGTAGCATGAAATGCGCTATCTCATACAAAAGTATTTTTACAGTGGTTTCTCTCTATATTGTTCATTAATTAGCTTGTTGAGAAAAATATTATGAAACGCACGGTATATTTTTGTGGTTCATTACATCACAGTGTGTTGTCATTTGGGGACACTGGCGTTCACGAACAAAGTTCATTTTCAGGAGAGCTTGCTCTGCTGTAACAGTTGCATTTATCGAATGGCGATAGCAAACAAAAGGGCAGCAGGAGCACAAAAGCAAATGACCTCATAAGAGGAAATGAACAATAAGCAATATTGCCCAAGAAGTCTTGTTCAGATGAACCAAATGCGTTTGTTATTATCCTCCTCCCCTCCAGCTTCTTTTGGTGCAGTATATATGGTGCTATAATAAGGAGGAAATGATCATAAGGGCTTTGCTGTTGCTACTACTGCTATTAAAGCTTTAAAAACACTTTTTACTGCTAGTTGCTCACTACTGCTGCACACTCGTGAAGGAGTCATAACATATTTCACGTTCCCTTGTTTCTGACAGCGTTAAGATAACGCTTGAAAATGTTAAATGGGGTATGCACGCACACACTTTAACATTCCTATTCCCTTTATGTGTGTCTATTTCTGTGTGTATTTCCTAGTGATAATCCTGTTCGTAAAATGAAACAGGCTAGAAAGAAAAAGAAGAAAAAATAGATAAATGAGGAGAGGAGGAAAATGAGAAACATCTCACTAAAGTGCTCAAACTCTGCTAAACAGTTTTCTCCCCGCTGTAGTAATAACAAAGCATACATAATTAAGACAGAAGCTTTTCTCACGCTTCCTCCTTCCTAAAATGCATAGTCTCTAGTATTTCTCCTCACTATAAGCATTATCATCAGCCTAATCATCATGTTCATTTCTAATGACAGTGAAAGGCGCTGTAGAAGCAGTTGTGGCTAAGTGTATGGAAAATGGACAGAAATCGTCATCGCAGTAGTCGTAGCGAAGCCATTCAACATTTTGTACTTTTGCCCCCTTCCTTGCTCGTTTAGGACCAAGAGAATGTTAATGTTATTGTAATTATTTCTTTATAGCATTTTCAAGTGGATTTTTTTGTGGGCGGAGGTCTCCAGTACTTCAGTAGTAGAAATGAAAGAAATGAAAGTTTACCAAATTTTGTATTTTTGTCTTGAGATTCAACTATTGTGAAGATCTCGCTCCGAGAAAAATGTCAAGCAGAGAACCAGTCTGATTGTGGGGATGATGAAAGTTTGTAAAGTATAGCAATAATTGTTGTATTATTGAGAGCGGGTGCAGAACGATCATCTTAAAGAACCAAGTTGCATAATTATCGTGATCCTCATCTTCGTCCCGTCGTTATTGCTATTATCATAAAATGCTATTAATACTACAACAGCAAGGAAACAGAAACGCTGTCCATGCCACTATAATACTCAGTCGTTCAACAGACGGAAGGACAATAGGTTTAATGTTGTTGAAGGAATCAAGTGTGTATTTATGTGTGTAGTTCTCATGAGTAGATGAAACGTAAGAATTGGATGAGTGTATAAGAGTGGCTATCCAACTTTTGCAGGGAATAGTCGTAATAATAGCCATCATGAATAACAATGAATAACCGTTTTCATCATTGTCCGGATCTTTTAAATGCGTTCATTCTTCCACGAGAAGGATGATGAGTTGATCACCGAGGAAAATGAGAATGGCTCGCCACATCACAAGTACCAACCACAGCTATAGAAGTGCCAGGGCCGCACATACTTGAAGAGTGATTGGGTCTTTTGGTTTTTGAATTCTCAGTAGTTCAAGTCGTGTAGAAGCAAACGAGGAAGTACTTACCCACTTTCATGATGATGGCTATATGGTGGTGTGTGTATGTGTGGAGATGAGATGCTGATCCAAATCATGAAGCAGGAAGAAAAAGTTTTTGCCAACTTTACTAACTCGCAGTGACTTTGCTGTTTTTGTTCCACTGTGATTTCCACGGTGCAACGTATTTTCTTCTTCCTCTTCACAAGAAATAGAAAAAAGAGGGGATCGATACGAGAAAACGTTTGTGAGTGGAGATGAAAGAGTGAAAGAGGAAGGAGCACAATGTGCAACTTCAGCTGACTGTGTGAGAACTAGCTTGCTATATAGCTGGATAAAAAAATAGGAAGGGCTCTGGTGAAAGTTGAAAAATGATGTGGACGACAAGGAAAAGTAGATGCCTAGTCGCTCCAATCTTCTTTTTTTGGCTTGGCTTGAGATGAAAAGAGAAAAAAATTGGGACATGCCATGCAATCTTCATGATCATGATGGCGATGGTGATATGATTTTGTTTGTTGGGTGCAGTGACACCAACAGAATTATGGTCCTCATCATCTAGCTGTAGACTACATACTGTTGCCCGTCCCTCTTCACACATTATATTTATATGGGTTAGATAATTCACGACTAAGGAGATATCATATATTGAGGATCACCATGTAGTATTGTGGTCAGTGCAATGGTGTGGTGAGCTGGTCATTTGTGCCAAAAAATTACCACTGGTGGATCGATGATGGAGCATTTTGTTTGTTACGCCTACTTTCCTTGCTTCTCAAGTGGAAGTGGTCGATCCACGCTTTTCCGGTCCTTTTTTTGTTTACATTTTGTCTTGGCAGGGCTGTCATCATCATTCATCATGATCACAATACGATGACCACCGACCACCGACTTTCCTTGTCGTCATTTTCTTTTTTAATCCAATCCAATTCAATTTTTTATACTATTTCCCTTAAAGTAATCTGCACGGTGATTGCATATATGTATTAGTAGCATATATGTATATATGACCTATTATAAAAAGGGCATGCTCCATTGACCAGCAGGACACCACCACCATCATCATACAATTGAAGGAATAATTGGAACATGGGTGAATGGGCGGTGGTTGTGGTGGTTATGATTGAGCATGTAAAATGGGCATGTTAAATTACGGATGACAAATGGTGTAGATGGTTGTTGAAGGTGAAAGTGGGGAGAAAAGTGTCTTCCATCGCCTATATATGTTCTCTTGAAGCCTTTTGGCGTGGCCGGGCACACAAGGAAAAATATACTGTACAATGGCTCATTGATAACGGTTAAACGGCACACATCAGTGTGGTTTTTGTGTTGGTTGTACCGGAAGTTGCGGGCATGGCGATGATGTACCCACATCACACGCTCCCCCTGTACTATACGCATTCATGAGCTGATGGTGATGATGATAATGATGAGAAAGGGCTATGACCTCGTCACACACACAAATGGCGAGAGAATAGCGAAGGGATGCATCATTTCATTTAGCAAAAAGGAGTAGCAGCAGAGGGAAATAAGGACCGCATAATATTATATTGACATATGAGCTAGCTGTGATGATGATGATGGCGTCGACTAGAATGAAGAAGAGACTTCTGCTGCTGTGTTTGTGCGTGTTTGGATGACTGGTTGGATGAGCAATGGTATCTTGAAGGAGAAGAAGAAGAAAAAAGTAGGAGATATGATATGATGATGTGATGGGAAAGGCAACTGACTTGAATTTGATTAGTGGAGTGTGTAGCAGCAGTAGCAGCAGAAGCTGACTCCATGGCTAAAGCTTGTATTATGAACATGATATCATCAACCCCGGCGGGTGTTGGTTGTACCTATGCATATAAGCAAAGTACACACGATCATGGCCGTCATCATGATATCAGCATGATTAATTCTTGGCACGATGGCTAATACTTTTCTTAAGGGAACTAGCACTGTCTGGACTAAAGACTTTGCTCCTGCTGGAAGAGAAAAATAAAGGAGAAGAAAGAATGAAAAAGAAAGAAAAGATTGTGTGTGAACTTCAACACAACAGCTCATTAGTACACTTCACTTTTTTCTTGCTTGCTTGTCTGCTGCTGGTGCGTGTGTAATAATAAGTATAATATGCACGCAGCAGTTTGCAGCTAGTTATTTTCATATGGTTAGACATATTCCAAAGTATTTTTGGAAGGAAGGCCCATGGCTCATCTTCAAAGTCTTCCTCGATGTGTGTGTGTGCGTTCCTTGAGATTAGCATTCATATTTTTTTTGGTTCCTATAAAGCTAAAAGGAATCCACAGGAATCTAGCAGACTACACATGTGACCTGATGAAGAGGAAGAAGAAAATCAGTTTGTTTCTTCAGAAGATGTAGAGAGAGAGTTTATCTTAGAGATACACATAAAAAGGAAATGCAGGAGCGATAGTCAGCTTGCTAAAAAAATCCGTTGGATAAATAGTTTGGAAAGAGAGAGAAAGAGAGAGGCAGAGAGCAAAATGATTAAGGTGATGTGATCACGATGATGATAAAAAAGGAAAAAGGAGTCAAGTCGGTTGAGAGTTTCACTCTGGAAGTTGCTCACTGTGTAAAATGGTTTCTTAGGTTGTTCCCTCTTCTAAAAGATTGTTAGCTTCTTGACTGACATTATGTAATCCGCGGTGCTTCCATCTGCTCCCACCATGGAAGTAATGTTCCAGAATGGAGTAAAATGTTGCTTGTGATCGCGATGATGCTGATGATATGAATTTGTGAAAAAGAGAAGAAAATATGTTTCATTCAACAGCTGCGCTCACACAACACTTATTTTCCTGGTGATAGTAGTGGTGCTGTTGGCACATGGTAGGATGGTGCGGTGCTACTCGTTCTCTTCTGCCTTTAAAATATATCGTCGTCTTCTATTTTGGAATGAATTCTGATGACTTTTGTAGAAAATGATGATTTTCTTCTTCTTTAATATCCTCAGCCTGCGTTTTTCCTGTTAGATAGAAAGTGTAAAAGAGATGAAGTAGCAACCTTTTTCTAGCTTGACTACCATTACAATTTTGCTCCTGTGAAAAGCAAACGGCTCAGGGGCTGCGTGTTTTGTTATTATTGCCTGTTAACATTCCTATTTTCTTCAAGGAAAGCAGTTAGAGAGGAGAATAGGTAAAAAACGGTTCCAGAAAAAAACACTCCAACCATCTGCTTCGACTGTGCCGTTTGTGATGATGGCAAAAATGTGTTGATGGATCGGATCGCAAGGATGCCGATGATGATGATCTTGTTGCCTCTGTGAAATTGATAGCAAAACTAAACGCTCATTCTTTTACTATATTTTTTACAAAGCTGACGACAAGAGGAATGATGAAAAAAAGAAAAAAAGAGAGAGGTATTGTTGGGATTTACGTTTTCCTATTCTTGTTCAATCTTTATCTCTCTCTTTCTTCCTTGTCAAGATAAATAAATCCTTCTACATTATTCATTTTATCCTCTCTCTTTCTCTCTCGTTTCAAAAGACCAAATAATTGTAGCAGGATACTGTGAGTGTCTATGCCTGTGACTACGTACGTGTGTAGTACTTTGCAGAGACAATAATAAATAGAGGAACACGATGATGACATGGAAAACATTATTATTGGAGTAACTACATTTTTATTACATGACGATGATAAAGGGTAAAAATGTTGAACAAAAGTGAGATTGAGAGAATGGTAATGACTGTGCCAAAGTGCTTTTCAGACCAGTTGCAGGAATTTTTATTACATGACACGACGACATACATACCTACATGCCTGTTTACAATCACATGTGTTAAAGCTCCGTTTTTCATTTTACTGTGATATTTATAGTAGAAAACTACGATTGTTACATAACAGGATGCGATGTAATCATGATGAGATATGATCGTATGTTTTGCGACATTGACTTGTGTGAGACATTTAATTTAAATATTTTTAGATTCCCATATAAAATTTGGCGAATGAGTTTCAATACTATTTTTAGTAATAATATGGCAAACAGTTGTACTCATTATGTTTTTGCTTTGAATCTGTTTTATAAATTACCTTGATTTTTTTTCTGACTCAATTGCAGATTTTCCAAGACTATTACCACTTGACGCATTCAAGAGTGGCCAAGAGGAGCATCGAGCGGCACGCACATTATCACGAAAGACTGGCA
>JAHZMV010000568.1:0-15706 GCA_027743765.1 Coecobrya sp. COE2
GCTTTCCCCCATACACACATATTTTATTATCACTGCTGCTTACGGTGTGGAAATTGTAACAACATGTCCACGAAGCTACATGACAGATGCATAATATGAAGATGGTAACGTTCACAGGACACCTTAACATCAGCGATGACCACCCATGAATTGACCCGTGAAAGGAACCTTGTCTACCCAATTTGGCATTTATTTTTACAAAGTTTTCATTTACATCATTGACTGTGGATAGCCCCTTTACGATGATGATGATACATGGGATCAAGCCGGCTGTTATTCCCCAAAAATAACACAATATTTCGCTTGATCAAACGGGTAAAAAGGAGAAAAAAGCAAGCCAGCGGAAAATGTGTAGCATATGCTGTATACGAAATAAGCAGGGTCCGCCACTTACTACTCCGTGTGGTGTTTTTCCGAGTCGTGAATGTATGCATATAAAACGAAAAAAAAATCCCTAAAAAGGGAAAAGATTGAGACAAGACGACTAGTAAAAAAAGCAGAGAGAGTGTACAAGAAAAGTGTACATCATCATTCGCGCGGCCACCGCACTATATGTGGTCTTATCTTTCCACACTCGAGTTATAGTAATCATAATAATAATAGAACCTTGGGAAAAGTTTAAATTTATAAAAGTAGCCGAAAAAGAGATTTTTTCTCCAACAAGCAAAATGTATTCCACGAATGTATTATCTCAGATAAGATTATATTATACAGACAGACAGTATATTTCCTGGCTGTCTATAAAGCTTACATGGTGGTTTTTTTACTATCAGTTGATGATAATAATATACTCTTGTTCTCTCTCAGACTCTCTCCGTCCGCACATCTATTTTTTCTCCTTGTCTTGAGGGAATGATGATGAGGAGGAGGATATGACGATGAAAATAGCGTTACATGGAGAGTCGTAGTAGTGGCAGGCAGCATCACGAGAGCAATGATGTGACATATGGGCAGACATGAAAAGATGAGGAAAAGCATGCAAGAAACAAGAAGAAAAAGAGAACGACACGCGATGAAAAACCACAAAGAATACACAACAAGTACATTAGGTAGCTGAGTAAAAAAAGGAATAAAAAGGGAGCATTTTGTGGCCAGATAAGCCCTTGCGGTCTCCTTTCTCCTCTCGGCTTCTTCTGATCATCTTCATTCGACAAAAGCAAAACTATCAAGTATGCAGTGTGTGCTAGTTGGGATGGATGACGAAGAGACGGAGAAGAAGAGAGAGAGAGAGAGACGAGACGATAGTTACATAGGTACTGGTTGGGTGATAAAAAGGAAGATAATACATATTTATCATATGGCCATCATCATTGGGAACAATATGGACTACTGCTGGCGGCGGCAGTGGTAGTGGTGAAAGGAATTTGGTTGCGAATGGTTTTTGTATCATGGCTTACACAAGTGCACTCTTTTTACACAAAAAGTGTGTTTTGTTGTCTCTACATCATCGATGTAGACCCATGATCAGATTCCACTGCTGCTGCTGCACACACGGCCAACCATGTTGTCATTTGATGCATAATAATAACGGCAGCAGTAGCAGCAGTTGTAACGACTTGCACTGGCAATAACAATAATATTACGTATTCCTTCCGAAATAGTCGCAGAAATGTAAAAAAGTAAAAAGCAACATAACCGGCACACGGGTGTGGACAATTTGACGTATGTGCCTATTCATGATGAAGATTGTAGAAAGAAGCTAAAAACAGAGATGAGGGCGTATGTATATGCACGTTTGTAAATATAGGTTTAAAAAATCGTTCCATGTCCATCCGGGATTTCTCCAGCCCCCGCTCTATAATAACAATAATAATAAAAAAGAAAGCAATTCTCTCTCGGCGATGATGATGCTGCTGGTGGTGATGTTGTTTTGATGCTATTATTTTGTTGATGGTCGCAAAATTGGGAAATTCAATATTTTCTACAGAGGCTACATATATGGAGCAGAGGAAAGATGAAGAGAGAGATGATATATAAGAATGCTACTGGTTATATGCGTTGTTGGGCTGCTGCTGTAAGAGCGGCAGGAAGCGATGAAATAAATCAAGAATAGGGGAAAAAGGACAGAAAAGCAGAAAAATAACAGCGTGTGTGGATGAGGACTGGAATAGTGTGAAGGACTGGAATAATAATCATGTGGAGAAGAAGAAGGATGAATGCTGAAACTTGTATGAAACTTGAAAATACCAGCAGCAGCAGAATAAGAAAAATAAGATATATTCTTAGACCCAATAATAATCATGTGGAGAAGAAGAAGGATGAATGCTGAAACTTGTATGAAACTTGAAAATACCAGTAGCAGCAGAAGAAGAAAAACAAGATATATTCTTAGACCCACACTCTTCTAAACTTATTGGTTGACTACCATTCAATTTTGTCTGGTTTTGAAAGTAAACTCCATATTTGATGTATGTATATACGGATTTAGGCAATGATCATGATGATGATGACGACCACGGTTGTTTGGCTATTGTTGCTGCTACTACTGCTGCTATTTTATTGTGTGTCCGTCCGCGCTGGATGTGATTCTCGTTATTGAGAAAATAAATGGATGAAAGATATATATAGCTCCTTTTATACATGCATACATGCTCTGTCCAAATACTGTTTCACTTTTCATTTTCATGTCCATCTGGCTGCATCTCAAAACAACATTATTACGGAGTATCCATCATTTCCCATTTCCTCTAGAGTTTTTCTCTCTCCCGTCCCCTTCCTTGTATATACTTTCTGGCTTTCACGGCCGATTTTACACATTAAAAATGAACAAGGACCAATAAATTCGAGTGAATTCTGATTTTTCTTTCTCTGGTGATGTATTTTTTCATCAGATAGAGAGGATAAAAAAAGAAGGATAGGTTAAAGTATAAATTTACCTAGACTTTCTATTTTGTAACAAAATGTGCAATTTTCCTGAGTATCAATAACAAATTACTTTCTTATGTTGTTGAGCAGGTATACTAGAGGCTATATATAGACATATATCAAACTGAAATAAATACATTTCTCAATGCTGATGAAATAGGTAGGCTGTATATTTGGTTTGTAGTAAAAATGGAAATTATTCTCATTCTGAGAACGTATTCACCTCCAGCTTCAGCCCAGCAGAAGGCTCGTCGAAATTCTAATGGAGACTTGTGAGCAGGAGGGGAGCTAGTCAATTATGGAAAAATTATAATGTGACGTCAGGTCAAAGTCGAAGCGAGGACGGTCAGTACATAACGGGAAGCACATCCCATACTAACTCAAAACTATTCTTTCCTGGAGAAAACAATAACGCATCCCAAAATAAATTTTGTTCTCTGTATCTCGTCTTCATTTTCTGGGTAGTAGTAGTAAATATTAGATTTGGTTTCTATTCCGCTGGAGTATTTTTTGAACAGAGATGATATTCCAGGCACACACATTAGCTATGGCCAACAGCATTATAGCATGCAGCAATCGTTGTTGTAATCGTGTAGAGTAATTTCATTTTTTTCACCCGTTTCAAACCCAAGTCAAGTCAAGCCCCAACTGACTTTCACTCAGTTTGGTAGCTCACTACTGACTATGGTACGAAAACGCATAATTTTTATTTTCCAACAAGAGAAGAAAAAAATGGGACGCAGGGGTAAGGAAATGTTCACACCTCGTCAAAGAGAATTTGTGGATAATGCTTAATTCAACGGGCAACATACAGTTACAATGCTTTCAAGCAAAGCTAAACAACGTAAGTGATGGATGGCCCCAAAATGATGCTCATTTCTCTCTACTTATTATTCTCACCAGTTCAGCTAGAATCTTGTACTTAGCCTTTCTCCCCAAAATATGTGTAATAACGGGCATAAATAAAAATAACTTGATTTAGAATCTAGAGACGATGTATGTACATAATATGAAGAGCGAAAAGTCATACAGAAAGGGAATCGACTAGTGAGCTAGAGCTATCTCCCATTTCCCCAATGATGACGAGAATGAAGACCTCTGTTTAACCAACGGGAAAGGTGAGTAGTTGTATAGTAAGTGGATGGAAATAAGCAAAATGAGATAATTTTTTAGGCATGCTGGTTGATGGAATGAGTGAAGGAGGATCCAGCCTAAAAACCAGGTACCAAAAGTGTCTGAGCTTCTGCTCATTTTTTTTGTATAATCCTAACAGAACAGCAGCAGCAGAGTATCATCTATTCTTTCATCATCATCATCATTCTCATCACTTGATGCATGCATAATCTGCCCATCGTGGACCTTAATTGAATTCACCAATTTTTTCTCCGTTTCTATCCTCAACTGTAGCTGTACTCGGATCACATATATATCGACTCATACGCCAACTCACTGGGAATATACTCCACCAGACTGGACTAGATTAGAACTCAAAATAGGTACTGCTAAGAACGCTAGAAAAAGTTTTAAAAATACACCTCATCTACTTTCTTCCCATATCCACATGTCCTTCTCCTCATCACTATTATCATCAATTCAATAAATATTCAGTTTCAGTAAGGATACTGGTATAGTAAACGCACGACATGCGGTTTATATATATGCTTGATGATGGATATGTTATGATATGATATGATAAAAGATGCCACATCTCAACAAAAACGGGAAAGATTTCCTTGTTCCGTTCTTTCTAAAAATAGACAAGAATAGGAATAAAAGGGAATCTAAACACTTTCCTTTATTTCCACACATTTCCACAAATTAGAAAATTCAAATTTTTAAACACTCAAGCGAGAGCCTAACAAGAAAGCTCACAGAGAAAGGGCAGAGAGATGGAAAAGAAAAATGCTTATTTTGAATATTTTCTGGAGAAAATCTAATTATGAGTTTTTTTGTTGACAGAGATATTATTTCAGCAAGTTTTATTAAAAGCGACGAAAAGAAGGGGAAAATCTTACTTTTGAGAAATTAGTCAGAAAAAAAAATAATTTCTGAGCTTCTTTCCGTTGTAGTTTCCCTCCATCGTTTTTTTGCGTTTGTTGATGAGGATGACTTCCGCTTTTTCTAGGGCTTCTTTTTTACTGTGACATTCGCTACATTTTTTTCTTACTTCAACTTATGTAAAGTTATAAGAGCAGTTTTTAGCAGTGCGGCGCAGGTTGCTAGAGATGAATGAGAGAAAAATAATGTCGTGCGTTCAGTTGGAATAATTAAGTGGCATTTCCCCCGAAAATGACAAGAGAACTGAGAAAAAACTCCAAGCAGGGGATCTTGTAATAATAATGACTATCGTTTTTTGCGGTTGCTACTATAGGTTTACACACTTAACTTATTATTATTACTCATACATATCTACTTAAAAATATTTTTTGTGAATGATCGTTATAATGAGACCGATATGATATGATGATGATAGTTACCCGTATCGTTGCCGTATCCGAATGGAAATGTGAAGTTTTTTTCTTGTTCAACCGCAAAACGAAGAAGGAAGCCTGACGGAAGTAAATGAAGTCTCTCAACTTCTCTTTTTCGAATCCTTTTTCCGCCTTTGTTGGACAGACACATACTCGTCTGTGGTGGCGATGGTAGTATATTTAAAGAATTTTGGCAACTTGTTCCCACAGCGTGGTTCTACTCCCGCTACAATTTTCACTGTTGTGCTGACTTTGCCGAAGGAAGTGAGAAGACGCGATATACAAGAAAAAAAAGTAGTAAGTAGTGAGAGGGCGAGCAAGAAGAGAGGAGGAAATTGATCAAGATAGGATATTACTGTATAAAGACGAAGAAAGTAGGAAGAAAAGCGAAAGCGAAACTATACATAGGTATATATTTTTCCACCACCCCCAGAGCAGAGCCACCACCGCAACTGGCCATTTTTTTCTTCTTCCAGCTCGCAAAAAATATTAGATTCAGCAGCATAGTGAAAGGAGCAACATCAAAAAATTCTTTTTCTTGACTTTCTCTCATCGTTTTCCTTGGGTAAATGTGTATAAGTTGTTGTAAAGGTGAGGAGAGGAACACTCAACAAAAGTATGCGACGGAGGAGGAAATTAGCCCGGAAACCATCAAAATAGTTTAATGCCTCGCCTCCTCCTTCTTCTTCTTTTCAAGAAGGATACGTCCTCCTCATCTCTTCCAACTCGCCAAGAAAGAAACAAGTTTTTCGATTTGTAATGTGATAATGCAAGTATGTACGTATAATGTAAAAGGTACATATATTTATGATGATAACAGCACAAAGTTGGTACTTCAAGTTGTTAAGGAATAGACTTCGTGGATTGGCCATGATGATGATGATATGACAATGCTATAAAGTGTATAGAGAAGCATTTAAAGTTTGGACTCTCTCCTTCTAACAAGCTCAACTAAATATTCCCCGTTTGTGAATTAGAATGAGAGTTTTGGGAGAATATTTGGAAATGCTTATGGAAATCATAAAAAATTAAGGGAGAAAGCAAGCATGAATATGAGACGATAATGATTCTTGGATTTTGAACTAGAAGAAAGTTGGTAAAGTTAGTGGTGGTGGTAGTAGGTATGCATATTAGCAACACACTAAAGTGATCAGTATTAGTATTATTATTTTTGTTGTTGTTACACAAAAGTCTACTTTCACTCTGGTGAAGTTTCCCCAGAGAAAACTGTTGAGAATTTTTGGTACACACACTCAGCAGAAAAGTAGAAAAGGAAAGCAGTTGCAGAGAAGCAGACATGGAAATCAGGAGATGGAAATAATAACTTGTGACTTTTGTGTGGTGGTACTCTCCACTCACTGGCTTGAGTTTACTCGGCTTAATGGCACGAGACAACGACCATGATGAGAACGCTGACGACTTGTGAAGGAGGGTGCTTAGCTTATATTTCTGTAAATGTTTGTGTGTGTCTCCACTAACTAAGCAGAGAGGACAAAATGTTTAATGTTGTTTTGTTATTATTATTATTATGGGAGAAGCTCCGTTTTCTTTCTCTGCCACACACCACACTCACAAACAAGCATGCATGAAAGTTTCTACGTCTCCGATGGGCGACTTTTCTGTCTGTCGCAAACAAGTACGGTCTTTGTCATCGTTCAACAGCAGCCAACAGAGAGAAAGCATTTTTATATAGGTAGATAATGTATATATGTAGGGATCTCATTACAAAAAGGGCATTTATTTTCCTTTTGGCAACGGCATCACATCGACAACTACAGGAGACACTCAGACAGAAAGAGAATAAGAGAAAGCTAAATTTAATGAGACCAAAAATACGAAGGAGGAGTGGAGTGGAGTATAGTGGCCAATTTCCCAATCTCCTCCTTCTCCACCTCTTTGAAATCGACTACTTTATTGCGTTCTATAGCTGTCCACAAGACTTTCATTAAATGGAGCTTTATCTCGTTTAAATGGTTTTCCAGTTGAGAGCGAGAGAGGAATCCAAGCTGTAAGGCAATACTATAAGGATGGCGATTTGCTTTTCTTTCTTAAAGTGGGGCATTTTGAGAAATGGGATGTTCTGGTCAGAACTTTGCATGACAAATGTATTTCCCATATTTCTTCCAATAGACAATGGTGTGTGGAAGCAATCGTTTTAAGAATTTACAATAATTCGAAGGTCTGCATTGCGGCAGTCCAATCGAAGCCCACACAAAAATGGAGGAATTTTCACAGGTGAGCAAGCTTACATGATGATGCCCATATGATGATTCATTGTTATGGGTTATCTCTCCACTAACACTTTTGGTAAGATGGTGGAACACACAGATATCTGCCCATGACATTCATGCATGAAAAAACACGACCAGATTACAAGGAAGAAAACAAGTCATTCATGAATCCACGTCAGAAATCTCCACCATCTTTACATTTTCATGGCCTATTTGTAGCAAAGAAAAATCTAAGCAGAATTGTACATTGTGGAAGATACGTGTGTAGTAATAATGACCTTGTCATGTACAGCTGCATAATAAAATATAACAAGTGGACAAATAAATTGGGTGGAAAGATATAGTACCATTTTATTGCAGTAATACTAGCAGCAGTAGGGCTGGGGAAACGCGTAGAGAAAATGGTTGTTGTTCTTGTAGTTTAACTCTGATTTCCATACATTTCCAATTATCTAACCACTTGAAAGGAGCTAATAACGTGTGAATTTATTACTATCAAGAATCAAGACGTCGTGGTGGTGGAGTAGAAAGGAGCTTACAAAATAGCACATGAAAGCACTATTCTCCGTGTGTATGTGTGTGTAGTGGAGAGATACAAGATAATGGCGACAAGGAAGTTGAAAGAGAAAACGGGAAAAGTTGCGTGATGTCCTGGTTGTATACAGTACATATTACAATTATTACTGTTTGGTTTGAAATGTTCCCAAATTAGTTTGTTTAGTTGGACCACTTACTGCTCTGAATCCTGCCCTTTTTATGGACTGTCACACGTTATGATTATATACAGAAAGAGTTCATAAAACGCAACATTTTCACGAAATTTTTATCAAGTTATTATGGTCGTAATTGTAAATTAGACACAATTAAGTCGGTAACAGTATAAAATTCATTTAACTGAAAATCTTACCACTAAACGTTTTTTTAGAAACACATTTGATGTAATTCGGATCGATTTTCCACTAATTTTTACTTAAAACTTTAAAATTAAGTAATTCGTCTACATTATATTAATAGATCATAATCTCATAGACCGTTAACAAACTACGATGGATTATTATCTAACACTTGTATGGTTGAAACTGAACGATACAATCTGTGAGACGATGCCCCTATATTAAACGGATCATTTAACATAATGTGGTTCACTCCGCCATCCAGAATGTCATAAGCGTCATCCCAGGTGGGTGTAGCCTTATCAAAGGGAAGGCTTAAACTATCCATTAGCGAGAGTTGAAGATGGGGTGGGTGTTGATGAAGGCGTTCAGCTTCCTGTTCAAAGTCATCATTAGGCTCACTCTTTCTATTGAGATATAAACTTGACGGGACTCTAGTTCTCGTGTGCCAGTGACGGATACCCTTGTGAACTTTCACTTTAAAACGCTGCAACCATACTGGCGGACCAAGTATCTGATTTTCGAGGGTTTCACTGTACGAGGCAGCCAACCAGCAAAATACAGATGTAATGGCTAAAAGAAACTGAAAATTAACAATTAACACATAATGCAGCAAATATCATCGATGCTACTCTGTCAGAAAATAGCTATTTGATTTCTTACAACAGCGATTAAGAGATAGTCTTGTCTCGGGCAAATTCACCAAATCCATCATATCGTCTTTTGAATACGTGACATTTTCTATAGTAAACGCGGCATTTTCCGGGAAAGGCCAATAAGGATATTCTTCTTTTGCGTAACGATTAGGCTGGGAAAATGCAAACGCACAGGCATAGCTCAGATTCACAAAATATTCAATGGTCAGGTTGTGTGGCTCAACTTGTGTCAAATTGGGTGGATTATTGGCGTTCATCAGGAATGAGGACACCTTGTGAACAAATGCAAAGTAGAGTGTTGTTAGGCAAAGGGTGAACACAAAGAGACCGACGAAGCCATAGCCCAACGATATCTACACAGGAAANCGGCATTTTCCGGGAAAGGCCAATAAGGATATTCTTCTTTTGCGTAACGATTAGGCTGGGAAAATGCAAACGCACAGGCATAGCTCAGATTCACAAAATATTCAATGGTCAGGTTGTGTGGCTCAACTTGTGTCAAATTGGGTGGATTATTGGCGTTCATCAGGAATGAGGACACCTTGTGAACAAATGCAAAGTAGAGTGTTGTTAGGCAAAGGGTGAACACAAAGAGACCGACGAAGCCATAGCCCAACGATATCTACACAGGAAAGTCCACCCTATTTATTTATTACCAGTTACAATATCGTTACCAGCCACCCTATTTACATATCATTATCTTAAAATAATTTCGTGTTAAGGAGAAATGCTGCTACGTACCAATTGAAAATTTCTTCTAACTCTTTTGAAACAGCATGCAACTGTCAAATGAAGAAGACAAAAAGCCAGTCCAATGAACAGGATTATTAGTTGCACTAAATGGACTATAGACGGACGATCCAATCCGAATTCTACTTCATCTTTTTTCCACTCTTTACGGGAATGGATAAGCTTTCCGATTGGAATGTCCTTAAGCCTCTTCTTCTCAAAATATGTCTTCGTTCTACGCGGGTGCAGTGTCGGAAAACGGGCATTGTTATGAATTATCTTTTGCCAGTGTATGTCTGACAGGTCTGTTATTAAAAGGGCGCTTGCGGACAGAGATAACAGCACCTAGAAAAAGGAATATTTATAATTTCTTTAAATAAAATGGAAGATAAGCACATAAATATAATAGGTGAATATGTTGAAAATTGAAGCTTACACAAGTAATAAAAAGTATGGCAGTGATAACAGAGATTCGCTGATAATTTCCAAGTACTTCCTTTACTCCTTCGTGACCGTGTGCTTCACAATCTGCTGAACTTTTGACAGATTCCGCGAAACTTACTTTACTAACAGGTTGGGTGGGTGAGGGTACGGCAAGAAAATCCTTTGATTTGTCCCTTAACTCATCTGTAACCATTACACCTATTTTACAGAAACGAAGATTTCCAATATTGCACGGCAAAAATAATTATTACAAATTTGAAATCACATTTAAGATAAATGCAAGACATACTAACCTTTTGAAAACACGTCTATGCCAGGGCTAACGCTTGGCATCGACTACCAGACCGCTGCTAAAACTTAATCCAGTTGGGGGAAACCCAACTTTCATTATGCTTATCCTTCACCTTCACTCCAAAATGGAAACTGGATGGTATCTCTTTTAAAGCTTTAAGTCCACACATTTACATTATATCCATGTTTTTACAACCATAAGACATACAAAATCCAGTTATTTATTATAATTTAAAATATTTAAGTGTTCGAAACAGTTTTAAACCTTCGAAGCCTGAGAGTTCGAAGCAGATAAGGTGACAAATTTCCATGGCCATTCATGGCCCAAGGAACGCTGACCCCAACTTTCTGCAAAGATTTTCTCGAGTGCCTCGGTTCTCATTCTGGACTGTTGGAGAAAGTTTCATAGACGCTGCTGGACAGATCTCTCCATCTTTCGACTTTGTTGCTTCCCGATGCTCGAAAGTCACATAGCCCCACTATAAAGAGCGAGTTTCATACAAAACATAGTAAAAAAACAATACAACGTGAGTTAATATTTCTTCTTACATCAGCCATAAAATTCTTAACTTCAGCATTGATTTTTTAACTACACCTGTATTTAAACACTTTAAATGTCCAATATAGCTTATCTGTCGGTCTGACGCAACGCACGTGCTTATCATTGGGCTGGGCTCCCCTCACACTTCACATTAAGCATATTAGTGACACATTTCTTTTAAAAGTGAGTGAACAGCTAACGAATATAATAACTAATCTCATTCTCTGGGGCAAAGTGACACACATCTTTAGTAAACTGTATTGTCGGGCTAAGTAATTAACTTTTACTTTCCAATTTTTACTAGTTTCATAGTCTCTCTGGTTGACCGTTGCCCACAGATCGCCAAAGGCATTAACATCGGTTTCTTCTTGAGTAATTAGTCACTAAACCACTAACTGTGGTTGCTATAAAAGTCATGCCAAAAACGACAGATTGCACCGCAAAGGGCCCGGAAGAAGGAACCGCTGAAAAGAAGCCTGCTTGCAAGGCGTGCTGTGCATGCCCTGAAACAAAGCGCGTTCGTGATGACTGGTAATGCAGTTATATATAAAATAACTATTGACTTCCCAATCTAATTGCAAGCATAGTTAAATATTTAAAGTAAAGCGTGTAAAACTTTCTTTCTATTCACAGTATTGTTCAGTTTAGACATTTAACTCATAGAATAATTAAAGTAAGTATTAACGCGTGTACTTATTGTTATTATCTCTTCAAGCATTTATTGACGAGAATAGAATGTCGATTGTTTCTCGTAGTTTGTTTAAAAGCAAATGATTTGTATGTTCTGCCGGCAGATGAACAAAATGCCCTAGTCAGCGTGTAAAAATAAATATAGTAATTATTGAGTTATGTTTTATTCTAGAGTTTAATTATCAACAGTTAATGAAATTGCATAAGATGCATAAAATCCTCCCAATTAGATACACTTTGATAAACACCAACCGGTCCCTTTGGAGGAACATCTATCAAGCAGAATGCAGAAACAAAAGCAGAAACCGTTACTTCAGTTATTTGAGTTCAATAGCATTTTAATAACAACTGTAAATTCATTTCAAAGACGAAAACTAGCGAGCTCATCGATACACAATACCCAAACAATATCCAAATCATTCTAATGGAATAAGCATTTACAGACTCTACACCTTTCTCATTAATCATTCTGAACACCTCTCCAAGTCGCACTTTGTCATTCAGAACAAACTTTGAAATGGCATGAACCGTTTTAATATAATTAGATCGGTTATCAACAAATCCATCCGTTTTCTCAGCTTGCCCCAAAATACTCTTCAATCCTTTTCCAAGTTCATACCTGTCAGCAATTTCACCCCACTTGTAGTACATACCGCTTTCCACAACAGCCCCCAAATTAAACTTAAATGTTTCCGAGAAAAAGTCCTTCCTTCCATGCCAGAAAACAAACGACGCCAAAAAATTTGGTTGATTATTTGCAAATAATTTTCTACTGCTCAAAATGCCCAGAAGAAATTCAGTCTGCTCACCTTTCTTATCATTGCTAAAGTATGGAACACTGGAAATGAACGCAAATTTATTTAATTTACTTAATGTCATTATTGATGAAAAAGCTAGTTGGGGTGTTCTCAAAGAAGAGTTAGACTTAATTTGCTGAAATACCTGAACTGGTGTATGGTCGGACATATTGCTTAAGATATATTTAATGTTGGTGGCTTGTTTAAAATACTGAATTCGTTTCATTAATTTCCCATAAACAGGATGTCTTATGAATTTTAAGTGGTACTTGGGAAAGTTTACAATAAATTCATTTAATTCATTAGTTAAAATAGCCGTCTCATGATCCCCCACCAGCTCTTCCAATGAACTAGGGAAATTAGGATCCGGCTCGGATACAATGTTTGAAAACATGTTGGTTGTGTAAAGATTTCTAAATAAAATGCTTGCAAATATCCACAAGAGAAAAATTAACTGCAATTTATTTATTGGCGAGGGACTTCCTTGATTCTAATAGTATGGCTAACAAAGCAAAAGATATACTCGGTTGAATTCCTTCCCTGGATATCCTGGAAAGTATTCCAAAGCATTTTATGAATAAGCAGATTATCACTGCAGTAATTGAAATGGCAATCCACAGGGAAGCAGACAACGGTCGAAAAAATGAGCACAAACTCTGACTGCCCCTTAATGATGACATGTCAATGAACAAAGTATATTTATAGCCCTGGGCTTCCATTCCAAATGGATGAATGTAATCCAGAGCGACTTTACGAGGTTGACCTACCACATTTTTGTATGCCACTTCCAATTTTAAAATATTCATGTTCTTCCAAGGCTGCATATCTCCTAAGGCTTTATCAACGGAATAATTCAATTTTCTGGAAAGAATCTCAATTAAGCAGAGACTCTTTATATCTATAATGTTGGTTTCCAGTTTGTCTCTTTGCAGTAAGTCTAATGTTGGATCTTTGGAATAAAACTTGGAACAAAATTCTGAAATTGGAGGAAGATGACGATGAGCGATGATAATTCATGTTGAGTTTGCTATTATGGTATTTCCAAAGCTTGTTAATTATGGGTAGCAAGTTTTTTACTGTTGGAATATGTATCAATTCTCCGTAATTGTACTTTACTGGAAAGTTTCTTTGAGCATAGAATCCCTGTTTTGAACAGGTAACACAAAATATATAAACATTAGCGTAGTTTTCTTTAGCGTTGTTCCCCTCATAAAATACAATTTTTGAGCTTATTGGCCATTTGGTAGGAAATTGCTTTGTTCCTCGTAGGCTGGAAGGTAACTCAAATAAAATATAATTTGGGGCAAACTGATGAGTTCGGAAACCCTTAATTTCCGGAAGAGAATTGTACTGTAGAACTGCATGAGTAAATGTAGTTACATCCTCGTCATTCTTTTGAATATGTGGAACCAACAGAATACACGGTGGAATATTTTTGGCCAGTAAACTAATTGCGTTCCTGATTTTGGATGAATTGGTGTTGTACTCCCAATAATTATACTTATGGCTAATGCCATTCTCGCCAGTAATTAAAAGAAGGCATTCAATCTTTATGCAATATTGAAAAAGAGTAGTTGGGGAAGTAGTTTCTTTGAGTGGAAACACTGGACACTCTGGAAGGTTAAAAAAGTAAAAGGTGCAATGAGATTCAGATAATTCTTGCAATAATTTTCTAAGCTTATCATTCGAAATAACTGAATTAATGATTACTAAAACCAAAATTAATAATTTCAAATCCGCCATATCTCATTGCATGACTAGTTAGTACTTTAAATAGGTTTTGATTTGATAAGACAGTATGAATGCTATTAAAGTTCTTTGCACTTGACACTTGATTATGATTATGCTGGGCACGTGGCGATTGTGAACATTTTATATTAATATAATGGTACACCATTTATGTATTAATTTGCGGAGTGAATTTAATCAATGAAATTCGTTTGTCGCTCTAAAACATTTTCATATGAAAGATAAGTGTTTACACTCGTAACTCTCATCGACTTTATTGTTTAGTTTTTTTTTGGGTTTTACAAAGTAGTTCCATAAAATGATGTAAATGCAAAGAAAGAATAAGTAAATCCATATTTGTTTGACTTTTGACATGATTCATTAAATTAAAATTCTAAAACTATATACAAATATCTACTGGTCATTATCTTAATATTAGAAATTTAAGTGACTTAAGGTAACTTAATGGAGTTAATGGCAGTACTGTTTTAAAATGCGATATTCAATTATACATAATATACTAACTGATTTTTCCTTTCGCTTCTCATGTAAAATGTAACTCTTCTGATTAAAATCATGTTAGCTTCATCAATCACCAACCTACTAAAATAAGTCAGTTGATCAGATAAGTTTACAAGGTACGCTAAAATAAATACACGGATAAATTATTCATATCGAAATTCATACTATCTGACCATACAATTTCACTTTCACAACATGACTAAATACGATTTCATACATCAGTCTAGTGAAATATACTTCAGATCGCTTCTTTTCCAAACAATAATACTTTACAAAAATGACAATAAAAATCTTCACCTCCACCAGTTTTAAAAATTAAATACAATACAGGTCTCACTCATAAAAATCTTCTCTTTGGCTCTGGAAAGTTTTCCTGTGGCTTTGGGTAATCTTTAAAAAACTAAATTCTTGTAAACATTCCTACGTGCATAGCCTTGGCTCTCAAAATATGTATTCAAACTTACAATTAGTCGAAGTCTTTTCAAAGTGATATGCTTAAGATTCTATTTATCCAGCTAATTAAAAGTTACTGTGAAAATATACATAACACCATAATTGTTTCAAATATTTCATTTTCAGTGAGCTTTCATAAGAATAGTTACCCGTTACCCCAACCCTGACCTCTAAACTTGTTTACCTAATTACGACTGTCAATTATGCGACGAATCGACTCACGATACGACATGAACCATGAATAGTTAATTTCTAACTCGCTGCAACCAAATTGAACTTCGCTTATTGCCTACGGTAGGCCGAGCAATTGCAGAAAAGGGAAATTTGTTTATTTCAATACCTGGCATATTAGAACTTAACTGACGAATAGAACTGTCCTTAAAGAGAGAAAATAG
>JAHZMV010000569.1:0-16639 GCA_027743765.1 Coecobrya sp. COE2
TATAAGGAGGTATTTTTATTTCCTGAATTGTCATAGAAAGTGGGCCAAGAGAAGTCTTCAAATTGTTGGAGCGTGTCATATGAATGCTTCGATTTTAACTCCGGGAGATAACGTAGCCATGACCGATGAATAAGGGAAAGACCAGTAATGATGCTAAATGTGGATGTATACTTTATTTATTTTTAACACGTTACTATTATTTTTGCCCAGGCAGCAGAATACTCTGGTTGAAAGTTTAGAGAGGCACACAATATCTGGTATTGTTCCAAGTGCCCAGTGCCAGTCTCCAAGGTAAAAAAGCATTGGGCCAGTGAATGGAACCAGGTTTCGAAATTATCCAGGTTTTTATCTGATTTCTTCCCCAAACTTACAAGACGCTGCTCATCTTTGAAAACTTTCAATTCTAGTAAGATTTTAGCGTGTACGGCAACCAACGCATTAATGTTTTCAAATATTTTTATTTCCATTGACTGCATCCTGCTTTGTAACTAAGGAAGAATCCAGGATAAAAAAATATAAGAAAAATCAGCCTTTGGTTTTTTATACAATGTATGGTATGTAGTATAGTGTTTTGTGATTTGCATTATACCATCGCTTGCATCTCCACGGCAGAATGTTTACTATCATGGTGACTTGTTTGATTGATTATATTTTTAAGTTCCTCCAGACCACCATGAATTTTACCGTGTTGTATATGGATATTCGTAAGATCAGCATCAACTTCGCGTGCTATCTCTGCAAAAAATGTTTTCTCTCGCGTTATGGCCGAATTGGGAATGTTTGAATCTGCATTGGTATCTGAAAGCGAAAGCTCGGCAACCATTTGCCTTTCACGATTTAAGGAAAATTGTATTATCTTGAAGAGGCCCATTGCTGCGGGTTGTATCTGAATAGTAATATGTATGTGATATTTTAAATATGTATTTTAAATGTGTCTAAGATGGAAATAATGAGAAATGCTCTGTTAAATGAGATTTTGTTTGTCTGTTGGTCACCACAGTTTGTTGACGACTCATTGGGCGTATTTCCATTCTACTTTGAGAATTTCCTTGCTCATTAACAGTCAAACTATCAATAAGTTGATTCGGCTGGATCTCAATAGCTAGGGATTCCTTGACTATGGCTTTCTGTAATTGTTCGATCTGTGGATATTGATAAAAACCAAGTCAAACTAATGATGCTAAATATGATCATGTTAACTTTCTTTACTTTTAACTAATGCTTTACTTCTTTTTTTGCCCAGGTAGCAGAATACATAGGTTGAATATTTAGAGAGTCACACAATGTCTGGAACTGTTCCAAGTGATTACTTTTAACTACATAATGCTTTACTTCTTTTTTTGCCCAGGTAGCAGAATACATAGGTTGAATATTTAGAGAGTCACACAATGTCTGGAACTGTTCCAAGTGCCCAGTCTCCAACGTAAAGAAGCATTGTGCCACTCCCTTGAACCAGTTTTCAAAATTATCCAAGTTTATGGTAGATTCTTCCCCTAATCCTACAAGACGTTGCTCATCTCTGAAAATTTTCAATTCTTGTAAAATTTTACCATGTACGCTAACCAACACATTAATGTTTTCCGATATTTTTGTTTCCATTGACTGGATCTCGGGTTGTAACTGCGGAAAAGAAAAATTCCGTCTTTGGTTATTCTTCTTGATATTTAACATGTAAAAAATTATTTGTTTCGCATTTTATGTACCACTTTTTTAATATTCACTGAAGAATCTTGACTAGCAAGTTGCACTGTTTGAAGGATCACATTCTTTAGTTCCTCTAGATCACCATGGATTTGGTTGGTCTGTGTACGAATATTCGCAAGATCCTCATAAACTTCGCGTGTGATTTCTGAAAATATTTTCTCTCGTTCCATGTCAGAGCTGTCAGAAAGTTTGGATCAGCGTAGGTTAAAATTTGGTTACCAGTTAACACCGACACTGTTACAATTGTTCGAGGAACAGAGTACTAAACAGAGAGCGATCTATTTCTCGTTTATATAGTGCAAATTTTGTATTATTTGTACTTAGCTTATTGTATTCAGAAGCTAGTAAGTTACGTTATACATATATTATGCAACATGTCGTATATTTGTCTGTCGGTCTGTCTATAAATGTGGGATAAGTTATGAAGCAGTTTGAAAATTCTAAAATTGACGATTGCAGTTTAACAGCAGGGTAGTTAACCTCTATCACTTCGCCCAATCACTATAGTTTATTCGTTATTCAGCCATTTAGCTTAACAATTCGTTCCAATTAGACATGCAGTAAGGGGATTTCAGCTGTGTCGCTAAATAGTTCTGTGACTTTTTATACAACTTTTAACGTTATCATCTGTCATGTCATTTCAATATTGAACTGTACATTACGTGATGAAGAAGTGTTCATTGATAATGAAAAGATTTCAGTGAAATCTGGAAGCTACGTCATATAAAAAGCAAGATATCATAATTAAGCATTGTTCATTGCTTGGCTTTCCATGAAAGTCTCACGTCGCAGGATGTTGATTGTTTACATAATATTATTATTTATTTTTTTGCTCATGAGATTGATTGCTATAGCTATGTTTGTGTAAATATACAACTATTTTGCTCTTTCATTTTGGATTACGAGCACAAATGCTGAATATGGATTATGTACATACTTAATATGAATGACAGTTTCCTTCGCTACTTATACATTTGCATACAACTTGGGAGTATGGTAGTGGCATTTACCAACGTACTAACACAACTCAATACCTTATCAACAAGCAAAAAATTCGGTATGACAAGTGGTAATGGCCATGTCAATGTTCAAGTAATATGGATAAGAGGAGCAATAAAAATTATTGAAGATGCAAATGCAATGTTTTTAGCGATCGATGTATCTATATTATAGATTCTATAATATCACCCGTGTTTAATACATTGCACACGTCTTGTACACAGTAAAGTTGAATAAAATTTTCCCCCGATACATTTATAAAATTTTTAAAATTGTTCATTTAAAAGGCAGTGTGATTTTCAACTCAATAATTGGTGACCTGGTTGACCGATGATAGCTGGCTTTTGATGACGCCCATGACTAAAGCTTTATTAAGAGTGCAAAGTGCTTTATTTTTATTATTTGGAATCGGTTGAATAGGTAAGCTTGGGATTCGGATATAAAGAACTTACGAGAGGAAGAACGGACGGGGCAGACTGACATAAGAAGATTGCAACGCTTTATAATAAGATTTATAACGAGTGGAAATTAATTGTAGCTGCTTAATAAATTTAAAAAGACTATCCATTTGTATTGTGACTGCTAACATTTAATCTATATGTAGGTATATACAGTTTTAATTTTATGTGTTAATATATGTGTAATTTCAAACAATATATGTAATTCTTTCACTTTATGTTAGGCATTTCTTGAGTCCAAAATGGAAATTGAATCACTGAGCTTGAAATGCATTCAATGGAATTGGCAATTTTTCCCGGAACTGTTAATTGTTTTTGTATTAAACATTGATTATTATTAATTTAACCTTTGCAATAGAAAGATGTACAAGCTTAAATTTTAATTTTAAATGGCATTTCCATAACAAAGATCACGTTGAAACAATTACATAGCCTTCACAATGTGTGTTTATGTGTTGGCGTCAATTCTCCTATCGTTTCTGTTTATTGGACCAGGAACTAACAACAAAACAGGGATATTGAACAAAATCGGTAGAAAATACACTCAATTTGTACTTTTAATTCTGCATCTTTTGCATCAAATAAAGCATACACCAAATCTTTACATCATTTGCAAATGTTGATGACACTTACTTTAGACTCCAACTATGATGAAAAGCGGCATGAGCTAATTTTCAACAAAGACAATAAACCTTCGTGGCTAACAGGCTACCTAAATAGGACCGTAATCGAGAGGAAATGTAACAAATCAAAGCCATGTTTTGCCAGTGACCAAGTTGTGCCATTGTGTGCTACAGATAATCAGACTTATCTTAATCCAGGCGTTTTGCAATGTGCCCAGCAATGCAATAAAAGTAGGTCCATATTTTGGCTATGAGCTCTCTTTATGATATGTATGCAAAATTGAACATTAATCTTTATTTCAAAGAATGCCAAAAATTTACAGTTCATCTGGTTGATTAATTTTACATAGCACTGAAAATTGGTAACCTTGGTTTTGGGCCATGTCCTGGTCACATTTTTCCACCAACACCACCCCCAACAACAAGTACCAAAAAGCCAGTAACTACAATTCATCCTCATGCATCTTCCAATAATCGTATAAAAATAAAAGGATCCATTCAGAGGTATTGTGATATTATACTCCGCAAACACTAACTTTATTTAAACATCCATTTTAAATTGTATGGTTATTAACAATTTCTTATTACATCCACTGAATTATTTCAAAAGGTTACTGCAATGGCTTGGATTACATGTTCACACCGATGGCGGTGTCTATCTGGCTGATGAAGAAGAATATAATTCATGGTGGAATGTGTAAAACTGTAATAATTTTATTTGGATGATTGAGATGAAGTGGGGAGATATCTCCGTTCAGCAGTAGCCAGTTCGTCCTCATTCTGAAGACGAAATACTTCTTGAACTGGGGCAACCTTTTAGAATGAAATAAAATTATATAATTATCAAATTCAGAATTTTTTGTTACACTCAGTCCACCCGATTTTTTAAAATTAAAAATATTTAAAACTATTACTTACTTTGGATTCCACAAAAGCCAACGATTTTTGATTAAAAATATTTGCTGAAGTTTCCTGCATGGCAGTAATGGAAGCTCGCAAGTTGTGATTGGCCCAGATAACCAAAGACACGCCCAACTGCTCCAACCGACTTGTTGGCGTTTTATAGTATTTTGTTGGGACAACCACAACTGGTCCTTGATTATTCCATGCATTCATGAAAGCTTCAATGTCAGAGGGGTCACTCTTTTTGCTGTGGATTAAAATGGCGTCCGCACCTGCTTTGCGGTACGCTTCAGCACGTTTCAATGCTTCTTCCAAACCCCAGCCAGCAATAAAAGCTTCCACTCGAGCAACGNGGTCCTTGATTATTCCATGCATTCATGAAAGCTTCAATGTCAGAGGGGTCACTCTTTTTGCTGTGGATTAAAATGGCGTCCGCACCTGCTTTGCGGTACGCTTCAGCACGTTTCAATGCTTCTTCCAAACCCCAGCCAGCAATAAAAGCTTCCACTCGAGCAACGACCACAAAGTCAGGGTCGGTTTGAGATTCTTTGCATGCCTATTGAACAGAACATTTAATGGTTTTTTACAAACAGTGTTAAAATTTTCTCAACTTCCAGTTAGATATATAAAAATTTATTATTTAACCTGAATCTTCAAAGCAAACTCGTTAATATCTGCGAGTGGCTGCTTTCGATTATCCAGCAATGAGTTTGTCTTGGGAAAGATTTTATCTTCTAAGCAGCAACCAGCAACCCCAATCTTTTCCAGCTTTCTCACCAGTCTTCTCGCATTGTTAAAATTGCCATAACCTGTATCCGCATCCAGTAAAATGGGAATTTTCGTGGCGTCTGCCATAAACTCCAACACTTCGGTCACTTGAGTCCAGCTTGCCTCATTGCAATCTCGAACGCCAAGCTGTGCCGAAATGGATAATCCACTTCCCCAAATCCCACGGAAACCTAGAAAAGAAAAGTTAGGAATGCTTCTGTAAGCAAGCATGGCTCTACATAATATTTTTAATGGCAAGTATTGGTCCACTCGTTTAGTTATGGTCTTCAACATACCTGCCTCCTCCACAATCTTTGCACTTAATCCAGAGTGCGCCTCCATAATAAATTCAGTTTCCCCAGATCGAATCATTTCCTTAAGTTGTGTAGTTTTCTTCGTACTGAATAGTCCACGGGTAATAACTTTTCCGGGAGACAAGGATTTTGACCAGGGCACACCAAAGCCCCCTGCCCGTTGTACAATGTAGCGAAACATTTCAAACAATTAAATATAGCTGTTAGGATAACTTGGTTGCTATATCCACACGGGTCTACCAACTGATATAAACTTTTAGGAAGACAGCTTGAAACAAGAATGAAAATTATAAAAAGTCTGAATAGAAATTGGTTGTTTGAAGCTAAACGGGTAACCAATCTCTAGCATACACGCAGACAAAAACTATCATTATTTGGTGTGGTATGTTCACTCTATTCAGCAATTGTCAATTTCTCAGAAATAAAAACGATAAAAATTCATTGTATGATTGTGATTTTTGCTCTCAATACTTTAGTCTTTACACATGATAATTCGCAATCCACATATTGGTACAAGAGCCTTGTTGGAAGAAAAGAAATAAGAAGACTGAAGGCAAAATATTCCTTTTCTGATTATAGTTCAGATCGGTGGAAGCGAAGTATACAGTGGCATGCAAATACATAATACGGCAATTATTCTATCATGATGGTATATTTAAAATGAGTAAAACACTATATACGCACACGTCATTCGTATTTTTATAAGTTTTATGATCCAACGATTCCACCGTTATCTCAAACGACAGGCACATTTACAATACATTAAAAATATTATCTGTAGTAATGTAATCCAGTCTGTAAATCATCATGAAACAACAATTCCAAGCTAGCATATAATCAACACAGCTATTACTGTTACAAATTTTATTGTTATGACAGTTTCTTGGCTTATCTCTTTAACTACTTCCTCCGGTCATGAGTTTAGTTCAGTCAGACTCTAGAAAAAGATGCATATATGAAACACGGAAAGCTAAATCAAGCAAGACAAAGGTTCCAGTGCAATCCAAGATAGTCTCAACTTGAGACTCTCAAGAACATCCAGTAGCCAGTCTGTTTTTATACCTAGATAAAATGCTTTACAGTCGTAAGCCAGCATATAATATGTAACATAAAAGATAGAAAAACTCTCCTCGTACCACATTCTTTGTCAATCTGACTTGCGCTTGCGAGTATTGTAGATTGTAGAAAGCAAAATATCTAGGTATTATATTTTTGGCATGTTTGGATTTGTCAACTTACAAAGTTACCCAAAACATACTATATTATAGTTATATCACAAAAATATGAAACGAGGGCTAATTTTTGAATTGCAAATGAAAATTATTGAAAAAATTATTGCAATATATACATATTTAGAATATTATGTCAATAATAAGATATAATACATGAAATAATCTGCAAAGTTTATAATATGACTTTTTCCTATGATCGTAATTAATGTTTATGCTTGCAAGTCTTGCAGACTACATGTTACAATGGACAATTGTTAAATCCACATTAAAACATTATTTACCGTCTACATAACCACTGTACAGGTATCCAAGTAATGAAAAGAGAAGGTAACAAATAATGCTTCCCTGATCTTAATTTTTTCCAAATCCGCATCTTATCCCCGCAGGAACAATCCTGGATATGATAGGGGGAATATATGCCAGGCATTTGGAAGGATTATTTGATAGGTTATTTGGTCGTTAATGTGAGCAACGTAATGTAATTAACGTACTTTCTACGTTGTTATGTTCAATGAATTTGGTATTGTTTGCTTTTTCTGTTTACCGAAAATTTCTAACTAGGAAATGATTCGGAGTAAGTTGAAGGATGAAAATTTGAGTATATTCCAAACATTTTCAGATAATGAAATAATCTAACATATATTCTGTGTCATATTCTATATGAAATGTTAGAGTAAAATGAGTTCAGAAAGTTTTTAAAGAATGAAGTGAACTAACAATGTTGCGTAACGAGAGCTAAATACATTTACCACAAAAGTCAAACTCATTATTCACTGCGATAAGAAGATTTTAGTTGGTTACGGTGAAACCAAATGCTATGTAACCATAGAAGAAAGCATTTGTACTGTAAAGTAAAGTATATCCTAAAGAAAGATACATTGGTCATTGACATGATGAATTTACTCTAATGAATGAATTAGAATTGCGTATTAAATTATTTTTCTATAATGTGCCAATATTCCAAACATTAAAGTTGTAACTTTCAAGGCAAATATAGTTGAATGAATACCCATGTAAACTTGTATTTTGCTCATGAAACAACAACTCGATGAGATATTAAAATCATATAAACTAGCGATAAAATGCATTCCTAATCTGTACATTTTATGATATAAATTAATAGAATATGATCATAAATACATGCATGTATAATTTTTATATCTAATTGAAAACGAATTGATTGCGATTCATTTTACTGCCCGAAATAATCAGGTAAAAGTTAGTAGGTATTTCTTTGCGCATATAACTATCATAGCAGCTTAATTAGATCAACTGTTGTCGCTTATTCAAACATAAATAATAAATACTTACATGCCAATTTAAGTTTAAAAAAGGGATAAGCTATATTATTATAAAATGACTGGAGTTAGCAGTAAGCAGATTTGTTAGAATGCAATTAAATGTATTTAATGTCCAATTGCAAAAACTTATGCTAAATCTAATGCGACATGAATATTTTATGTATGGAATTTTACAAGTTATGTAGCGAAATCGTGTAGGTACTTGTATATTAGTGTAATAAAATACATACATACTTTCAAAGTACATTTATGGTATAATTTTTTTCGTTGTATTTACCAGGACTACTACAAGGATCAACGTAAATAATTGAATAACAAGCTATATGCAAACTAACAAGCAGGTTGCTATATGTTTTTTCATTCTGACGTAAGTTTAGTCACTAGTCAGTACTACACTAGTACAGTAACTCTGCGCTCGTCCATGCTTTATTATGTAGTTTTATTTAAACTTTTTTGATGTTTCCCTTTTAATCTTTTCTCACTTGGCCGATCTTCTTCTCCGCGACTCTTTGAGGCAGTAGTGTCATGTTGATATCAAAGTTTGTTGATTAACTGGAAAATACCAGATTTTACTGCTTACTTGAGTTCAAATGTTTGATCAATGACCCAATGTATGATGACTGATGATGATCTGATTGAGCTAATTACATTACACATAAAATTAACATAATAAATACCTAGTGTTTTTCCTTATTTTCGCTGACATTTATTTACCAGACAAAAAGTGAGATGTAATGAAAGGGAATGCAGTTTGTGGCGTATTACGTTTATGTCATCTTTTCTATTAGATCAGATTTATTAGTCTTATAAAGTGTATACTTTACTTTGCTGAATGCTACGAATCCTTTGTTTGGAAATACCTACAAATAAAAATCAAATCACACCAAAATGACAATTAACAATAAGTATTGGTGCATATACCTAATATAGTTTAGACTTGTCGCATGTCGACTTGCTTAGCTTCCTTGATTATGACAACTTGTGGAGTGCAGTACAAGCATAATATGTATTTCACTTGTTTAGCACAAGACTGAATAATCGTAGCGCGACTCGTATTGACAGCAACGGCCGGTTGGATATTGCTTTAAAAAGAATATTTCTCCGTTACGATTTGTACTGTATGTGTGAATGTAAGTGTGTTAGATTTCTTTAATAATGACCAACATCATTGCCCGATTTCGACATGGAATACTTCTACATCATTTTGAATTCCCGATTCCCCTTTCACCCCAATACAGTTGATTGAAACTTTTAAACCTTGCAAAAATAAAGCTTTGAGCTAACCATCACGTTTCTTTGCATACGCAAATGCATGTACCATGTACCCTATTCATGTCGTCGTGTGTGCATACATTTAAGCAACCCTTACTGGTTCAGCGAAAATATTGACTGGGCAGTTATCAGCAACAGGACGAGTACATAAATTCAAATAGCCGGTTATGTCTTGTATTATCTGGTTTATTAAAAAAATTCCTCCTCCGTCCACCACCTTCATCCACAGTCATCGTCATAGCCACAGTTGCATCACAGCATATTACTTCTCGTATATAGTGCGGCTCTTATATAAAAACTTCAATTTTCTTTCTCGGCATCAAACAAGGTGCTTCTTTCCCCTTTTAATAAGTACACGTTTTCGTCACGTTGTTGCTGTAGTTTCAAGCATTACACATAACGTTTATATTTTCTACTTAATTATGCTGGGGTTGTCTTTGTGCGAATTATTATATCCTCACAAATTAACGTGCTCAATATAAAGATGTTGCATCGTTTAAACTAGAAAGCAGAGCACATTACAGCTTATTCATGTTAGCCATGCTGAACAATAAAACGAAGTTTGTAAGAGTTGAATTTACAACTGGATATTCAAAATCCATATTAAATATTTATATGGTATTCCCATTCAAACAATTTGATCATTGTATTGGCCAAGCATTCGGTTATGCAAAAGATATACTATGAGCATTTTTAAATAAGTATGTAACACGGTGACAGGGATGAAACAAAGATTCATAAACTTTTCGCACATATGTACGCAATCCAGAGCTAGTTTATGTCGGAATTATTTTTTTTACACAAATACAAGCAATTCTCTGTATAAAATCAAGAAGAATGTTCCGGTCATCAGTCAGTTCCTGTTGAACGCTCTCTTAGTAAGGAAAGAATGGGCTAAATTTTAAGGGACCTTAAGAGTTTGCTAGTGCTTTAATCATAATATTATTGTGCACATATACCTTGGCTATTATTTAATTTCACCATATAACCAGAACAAAGAGTCGTGCCACGCGTCTGCAAATGGATGGAAGTGGTTTTTTTTCAACTGTGATCTGAAATCTCTAGCTCTTTAATTTGAAAAGCTGCCTATTTTTGGTAAGTGTAACAACCTACTCTTAAATTTTAAATTGTCATTTATCTTAAATTACATTTTGCATTTACATACTGTAGCTAGTACTACTTACTAAGGCATTCATGCGCATATTATTGCTTTTGTACGAAGAGGACTAAACACCAGGTTCACGTTCATATTTTCGTTAAAAAGAAATTTTCGTGCAAGGGGATGGATTTTAATACATACTGATACCGATGCTTTTACGAAATATAAGTGCATTTTTCGCATTGGTTATTATAACTGTGTTGCATAAGGAAGATGAATTATTGCTCAAGTTTCCGAATTTATTTACCTATAAAGCAAAAATTGCAAGTAATGGACCCAGGAATCCTGATTACTGATTACGCAGTATTGTTAATTGCAATGTTGGTTCAGGTAAAATCCAGATTTTCTCGGTTTACAATTAGCAAAGGATAAATAAACACAGTTATTAGCGGCTATATTTTAACACTTTTTAAGTTCAGTTTCAATTATGGAAATAATAATTATCACTACATTATCATTTTGTTGTTGTTATAAGACATTTGAGGATACACACAAGCTGCTTTCTTTACTTTGAAATTTTTTCTCAAAACGGAAAATAGAAAGTAGTTTACATCAATCGGTTTCCTGACTGGTAAAATGTTTATGAATATCGTAATGGTAATTGTAATTGGATGAATTTGGGACACTTTTTTTGTAAATTGTCCAAATATATTTATATGGCCAATTTTTTTCATGTTGATTTATTTGATACACATTTATCCTAAATATACTTATTGTAAATCATGTTTGCAGTAGCACCTACCTAATCGCAAACAATGAGGTTAATTATTATACTTTATTTTATTTTATTTTATTATACTTTAAAAACATTGCATTACTGCTTGTCATAACATTTACAACCACGGACGATGCCGTTTTGTCTGGCTCGTTGTGATGTAATAGATGTAATATGATGGAAAACTGATATAAGTACGTACATATGCATAGGAAACCTGGTTATAAACCAAGAGTTAAATGATGACATAATTTATCTCTATACATCACTTACACTTATTTAAATATCCACAAACACATCAATAGACCAAATTAGTTATGTCTTCTCTCATGCCAATAATGGTATCCAGATTTTGCATTGCAACGCCGGCATGCGTGTGTCGTCGTGAGATATAAGGTGGTGAGTGCGATGGGTTATCACTATTACCATACCTTTGAGCCAAGGATTATCTTGTTTCTTAAAAAATGCCTGATCAGTGAGTGAAGCTACTGACTTGGCAAAGTAAATTATTTATTCAGCGAACAAATTACATATATTATACCAAAACGTTGTACGTAATGCTTTCGCAATTTTTCAATTTCCTACGTAGGTTATATCCTATATCGCACTTAAATTTTTCATTTGAAAGGAAGTTTTCAAGTATTCTTCTTTTCCTCTCTGGGTAAATCTAGATATTGGCAGTTTCTCTGCTTGGATTGTTTCTTATTAGTAGTTAAAAATTGTATAGGTTAAATAAACTATTGAAATACTGTTGAACTGTGTGCTTTGTAATTGAATATATATTTCAGTGTCTAGCGACATTCATTACTATTGACTTTGAAATATGCATGACATCTAAATGCCTATTGATGACCACACGTATTATTATATGACATCATTTTTCATAAACCCGTTAATTACACCTTTCACACATTAAAGACATCATTCAAGGAACACATGCTTGCGTAGAGATTACTCTTTATGTTTGTATGCGTCACGCAATTAGCTGTTGCTAATAATTATGCATAATCCACTAATTTGCATATTAAGTCAACGTGTAGAACACATATTGCCAATTTTCCGCTTTTTTAACTGGATTTGTCGCAGATGGGTGTTTACAGCTTCATTACTGGTTTAGCTTGTAACGGATAATTCAAGTTGTATAACAATATATAATGCATCTTCACCGTTTTATTTGTAAAGGTATGTATACATATATACAAGTTTATAACACTTTTGTTATTGCTGGTTTTTACAGTCTGGAGAAAAAGAATAAATTATTGATTTCTTACGGCTTTTCTCTTTTAAAATTCTGCTTATCCGCCTTCTATCCAATTTACCTTCAATAATCTTTTCAATGGCTCACTGGACTAAATAATAAAACCCAAAACGGCACGTCTTATATCATGGTTGACTGGAAATCACTAGAATGTTTAATGAAAGTCGCATCGGCAGCTTCATTATTCTTTTGCAATTATCCATCAACTATTATATAGGACTTTTTACTGCGCTTTGATGCTTGATTACGTCCTCATGACCGATCACGCTCGTTCCTTCTATCAATAGAAATTGGAATAAGGAGAAGCGAGGACAAAGTTAATTTTCATCTCTCATCTCTTTGATCTGTTCCATTTAGTAATGAGCCGCTCTGGTCCACGGTCCGTCCTGACAAAGGTGATACTCTCCTGATAGTGTTTGCCGTGTTAACCAAAAGACAAAGGACGGCACTTGTTTTGAAGAATCCAAGCAAATAGCTCTAAATTAGCAGCTATATTTTCGATAATGGGAAATAAGGGGAAGGTACTAAGTTTTTAAAAACAAATTTGTTTTCAAGAAGATGCGCAAATTTTCTGTAAGAGATAATCTAATATGGACATTTTCCTTCATTTATTTTAATACCCACTAGAAACAAAAGCCAATTAAAGGAGGTGGCACGCAAAATGTAGAGGATCTAAAGCAGGAACTGCAAATTAACGAACATCAGATTCCCATTGAGCAACTGTACAAAGAGCTGCGAACTGACCCAATTTCCGGATTGACATCAGCCCAAGCAAAGATTCATTTTGATCTAGAAGGACCCAACCGACTTACCCCGCCCAAACAGACCCCTGAGTGGGTAATCTTCGTGCGAAACGTCTTTAGCTACTTTGGAATTCTTTTGTGGGGAGGCGCATTGCTATGCTTTCTAGCCTTTTTTATCCAGTCAACGGCGTACGAAAATCCACCAAAAGATAACGTAAGTTGGGGCGAGATGAGACAACAATTTTACGAACACTGGTAATGGACACTGGAGAAAGCGGTTAACTCAGAGGTTTTCATGGAAAGGGGTAACAAGCGTTTCCCTTTTCCATGACAACTCCTAAACTGCTTTTCAATAGGGTCCTTGAACAAATAACAAACCTAGAATGAGGTTTTACATTGCACTTTCTCATGTATATATAGTATATAAATAATTTTATTCATTAAATGAAACGTAACGTTCTGGTTGGATTCGGCCTAGCGGGGTCCACCAAAATTTTTCCAAGTTTCCAAATTTGGTCGCAAAAAAATAACTTGTAACCAATCGACTAAGAATTGTTTTATGAGCATTTTATTTTTCAAAAAAAAAATTCGAAATTTTTGATGGATTTTCTTTCTGTTGCATATATTACCTAAATATATTATTTAAACGAATTTGACTGCCATTCCTAATTTTTTCAACATTTTCGTATCTATATTAATATATTTAGGTCTATATGCAACGGAAAGAGAATCCATCAAAAAAATAAAGTTTTCAAAAAAAATCGAAATTTTTTGAATTTTTTCTAAAAAAAATAAAATGCTCAGAAAAAAAATTCTGAGTCGATTGTGACCAAAAAAACTTGGAAAAATTTTGGTGGACCCCGCTAGACCGAATCCAACCCAACGTTTTTTTTCTTTTCAAGAAAATGCAAATTAATAATCTAATGTTACTATGCATAGACCTACTATAACCGGAAACGCTTGGAATACAGTTGTCACACTGCATTCTTCGTGGCCATTGTCATTGTTCAGTGGGCAGATTTAATTATTTGCAAAACCAGGCGTTTATCGTTATGGCATCAAGGAATGGAGTATGTTGGAAACATTTATGAGATTTTTTATAAATCATTGACAACGGCTAACTTCTATGAAACTGACTGATTTAATTTGTTTTATAGCAACTGGGTTCTCAATTTTGGACTTGTTTTTGAAACTTGTGTGGCTGCCTTTTTGGCGTATACTCCTGGAATGGATGTGGCGTTGAGAATGCAACCTTTAAGGTACTTATAACTTCCTAAATGTCCAAACATAAGCACATATACATGCATATGAATATTAAGAATGGATTATAATTACTTAATCATTATTATTCTAAAAGATTTACTTGGTGGCTCGCCCCAATGCCATTCTCTCTTCTCATTTTTCTCTTTGACGAAGCTCGTCGCTGGTGCTTACGAAGGTGGCCCGACGGTTGGGTGTATCAAGAAACGTACTATTGATTCAAAAATCAATTATTTAAAAGTAGTTCTTGCAATGGCTGTATTTATACATTAATTTAGCAGTAATGTAATAACGATATTGACAAAGATAATGACAGTTTTGACAAAAATGATTGTACATCCATAATATATTTGAGTAAGAAAGAGATTCATGATGTAAAAAGACAAAAAATAAAGTTATCTAGAATCTGGCATATTATAGTACACACTGATTTTTTATAATTTTTGGGTGATCATTTGCAGATGTTAATTATATTATGCCACAAAGCTAAATTAAAGACGTTATTTAATACTGCATGCGCATATAACACTTTCATAAACCTTAGTATTAAGTGTAAAATTTTAGTCATACAGATTTCTATTTTACAGTGAGTGTATATTTGATCGCCATGGCATTTACCATTATCATTCGTAATTGAATGCAATCTAGTTTGGGTCAACAGTCAAGCACAGAATGCGCAATTTCACGCATACAATTACTGCCTTTTAACGAACTAATGTGTGAAAACATGATAATTAATATAGAATTTTTTAAATTAATTTCCTTTGCGTTATTACACGTTTCTTATGACATTGACCAAGCATTATTCGCGCCAATTGACAATATTAGATAATAGGAATTGCTAGTGCCGTATCAATTAAATTTTACAAATTGCTATTAAAGATTGGTATTGCAGTCATTAGTTTTGATGAATTATTATTTGACCAATTAATTGAAGCTAGCATTATTTTGAATTCAAATCCTCTTCCACCAAACGCATCACCTGTAAATCCTAATTATTCTTTCTTTTACGAAGGACCATAAAACCCGAAAAAGTCTTTTCGGTAAAATGTAACTTTTAACAGCATGCCAATAGCCATCTCCAGCGACTATGTAACCTATTATATTAATTTATCATTTAAACGCATAAGAATAATACGTAACATAGCATCGCATAAAATTATGAAATATTAATAATTGAATGAGAATAATGGCAAACGAATGTACCGTGTGATCATAAACTTTTCTAAAATAGGTATGTTCTACAAAGGTACTAGTCATTTATTTCCATAATTCTCATAACTTTGATAATGACAAATTTAATGGTTTTACAATTTGCACTAACGTGTAGACTGCCACAGAGAAGCCCTATATACTGGTGATCGTCTCAAAATGTGAAAATTATCAGTGAAAATATATTAATCTCGTATTTCCCAACGTACATGTACATATCATTACTTCATTACTGGTGTAAAATGCCTACACCTACATAAGAACATGCCCAAATGCAAATGCGTAAAAACCCAAAAGAGCATCGTTAAAAAATTCTGGTGTCCCCTATTATTTGGAGGTCAAACAACAACCGAGAAAATCTCATCGAAGCGAAAGTTCTTACTGACATTGCACGTTTGACATTTAGTAATATGTAATACAAATAATTTTGATGAAAGATGCATTAGAAAACAAATGATCCAAAAGCATCAATAAGAGCTTTCTTAATTATCTAGTATAAATACCTGTAACAGCATTTTTTAATACTTGGCAGTTTGAATGTAGGGCTGTGCATTCTGTAGGCAAGAAAATCTTTCTCATCAACATTCCAATTCATTCCTATATCACCAGTAATATTGGTAAAAGTGATGCAGATGCAGAGAATTCTGTCTACACCAATGACCAACTGCCGTTTTATTGAAGTTTTCGATTTGATTAAAAAAACGCAAATACAATGTGG
>JAHZMV010000570.1:0-10495 GCA_027743765.1 Coecobrya sp. COE2
GTTTATGGAGAGAGGAATTGAATTTACTTAATTTGCCATCAAATATGGCTGGCGTATCATGTAAAGAGTTCAGATGTGCAATATCAGCTCCATTTTCCGGAATTTCCTGAATATGACATGTCACCAGAAATTCTGAACGTCCATGGTATTTCCACCTACCCGAACAAATATTATCAATACTTTCTGGATACCAAGTGGGCTCCTCGCCTTGGGAATGATACCATACATACACAAATCCATTTGTTTCCACCACCTGCCACACTACCAAACCTTTCAACTTTTCCAATGCAGTTTCACCTTTAGCGTAAGGAATATTTTCCACTCTTCCAGAACTCCCGTTAAATTTCCACTTGTGAAATGGACATGTGATACAGTTATCCTCCACGACACCACCGACGCCTAAATTAGCTCCTAGATGAGGACAGTAGGCGTTGGAAACGTATACTTTGCCATTATTTTCACCACGCCATGCCACCAAGTTTTGTCCCAATGCAAATACCTCTTTCACCTGACCACACAACAAGTCGTTTGACTCCAGAATTGCATACCAACTGTTTGGGTACGCTGGTGGCAATTCTCCAATTTTTCGCCTTTTAAGGGCCAGGTTGACCATTGATTTTTTTGTTCTATCCTGATGGAATTCCATTCTTTATGTCATAGCCAAATTCAGTGTAGTCCTATTTCAATAATAAAATTAATATTTACCAGAACAATTATGTGCATATAGTATAATTTTTCTTTGTCTTCATTACCTTTACAAGGTTGAAAGGTTTGAAAAATAAAATCCAGACAACATAGCTTAATATTATTGCTGCACAGCATAAAATTGCCCGTCCATACTCTTGTAAAATATTTTCCATTTTTATACTCTGGATAGTTTACTTAGCGAGAAACGTAAATAGAATGACTCTTGTTGCATTCGCTCAGGAGAGTTTATATTGGCTTATTTCAGTAGAATTATCCAAACGAGGGAGGAGATCATACAACCTAATAACCTATTTCTTGTTTCATTCTTGGAATAACCAGGAAACTAGCTGAATGCAACAACCGGTTAGTACCACACAAAAGAAATAAGTCGTGCGTAGAAATTCTGTCTCAATTTTCATTGCTATCTAAACTCCGTCATTAGAAAATGTGTTTTCACGTTTCAACCGTGACTTTATGACTCCTTGATTTTATCGGATTATGAAACGGTCGGTATTAGGTAGCCAGTAAGCAATCCGAGTTGTAGCAAACGCTCATAGCTTATCGTTGTATGAGTGCTTTACTGTCAAGTATGCTTCTTTGTCAATTCAGTATTTCTTTGTCTACGTGTAAAACCTACTTAAATGTCAGGAAAAACATTTTTGACAATTTTTTAAAATTACGTCCAGATTTAAGGGAATTATAGGAATTTCTTAAAAATTGTTTTCCTTTAATAGGTATCTATTATAAAGGAAATGTTATGATAAAAACGTGGTATGGTCTCTAGCTTCATATATGTGAAAATTGAGTTCAACACATTTTCATAGTTTGCTTCATATGAAAAAACTGGTAATATTACTTTGTTTTGAACATAATATATAGTTCATGGTAAACAAAAAATTTGTTGAGTAAATAATCCGAAATATATCTAGCTGGAGCACATTTTCTTAATTTGATATTACGAAATTAAAAGTTAGTTGGCCTGCCAATCTTGATTAGCAAATCTCAGTGGGCAAAAAATAGTGATTATCTACCTGTGCACACGGAATCAATGTAAACAAATTTTTGCTTTGAATTCCGTATGTAGTTAGCGTCCATCCTTACTAAACACAAAAAGACTGTTGAAAGAAACTTTTTAACTTTTGGGTTTTATGATTTTATGAGATAGCAAATTGAACAGATTCAGTAAAACTTGAAAACAATAACAGCAAGCATGAGTGATTTTAATATAGTTGCATTTTTAAGGTAGTTCTCTCATACCAATGGTAGTTGTCTACTGCTGATGCTATTGGGTACGAGTGAAGTCTGAGTTTCATGTCTTTGGAAGTACATAACCAATAGATTTAATCAATTTAAGAAAATTACATAGCCGTCGTTGAAATAAAACATTGTATATGTGTATAATTGTCTGGGATTTTAATTGTTTTCCTTGTGTTTTATTTAACCAAGTTTTCGTAATAAGCAATTTCATGTTAATTAGCATTGTCACATAAAAGCATAGAAGAATTATATTATAATCTACCGTAGTTCGCAATTGACAAAATTGGTTCAAATATTGGTATGTTTGACAAGAATAAAAACTGTGCATTTGGAATCGGAAACGAAATTTAAACACTTTTAGGATTTTTACTATGAACTATGTATGTAGTTCGAATTTTCAGACCAAGGTCATAGATAAGAACGACGAATAAATTGGTTGAAGGAAATTTTGTTAAATTAGTTCAGGCCCATGAGCATATACAACACCTATTTCATGACATGGATGAGAATTTTAATCAGATTAATTTTATTATTGAAATGGTGTTTTACACAAATGGTAATTAAAATGTTTCTGTTGAAGTGAAGTTTCATTGTGTATGTTTTTCGAGCTGTGTCATATAGATTTTTTACTTACTTATTTTTGATGGACTTACTGTAGATTTTCAGTGGAATAAAACTGAGGAAACCACCGTCTAAAGGTTTTAATTGTAGAGCATTCTTTTAACAAGTTTAACTGACCAACTAATGTTTATTCCAACTTTTTAAGTACCTTGAAATTTGAAATGCTTCCCATGAAACAACCTACATTTTGATTTGTTTATCTTTGGTTATCGATCATTTTCCTAAACCAGTGTAATATTTGGATACTCTACAGCTTTATCTTTATTGATATCACAGGTCGCTGCAAGATTATGTAAGATCTGTATTTCGCTACAAATGTTTTCAAGCATTTTTGTCACTTGATCCCTGTCCAAAACGCTTTCCGACGCAGTCACATTTATCCTCATAAAACCATTGTAGCTTACAAATACAACGACTACGTCGGCTATTGATCCCAAACAACAATTAAGTTCAACCACCTGACGATTACCATCTAACCCAATTATTTGTGACGGACCCGGAAAATTGGAGGTGCAAACCGGAACACATTTAATTGTCGGAACTCGAGCAAATGTGTTCGCCAAGGAGCCGGAAAATGTACTCACAATGGGTAAAAACAACTTGGTAGAAAACGATTCCTTTATATGTTGATAATTTCTTGCTACCAAACCTAATCGCTCAGTAGGATTTAGATTTGATTGTGTGCCCAATTCAAAGATAGTAGGTCGTCTGAAAGAAGATTTCAAATAACAATTCAAAAAGAAATATCATAATAATCTGACAAGTAGTAGTCAAAGACAATTAATTGGTACCTACGTGAAATTCCTCAATTTGGTCTGATGACGGTTATCTGTTGGCAACGTGGTAGAAATCATTATCCTTTCACATGGTCGCGTTGTTGCAGGTAAGCTCTTTGCTAAAGCTGAAGACAATCCTGAAAACAAGACAGCGGAGAGTGGCACTCCGAATCTGTTCTTGATAAATTTCAGTTTTTCCAATGGAATCAAGGGAGACTTCTGATAAATTTGACTTCGCTTTGCATCATGACTTTTCTTTCCAGGTACAAATTCAACAGGACGAATTGGTTGATATGTCCATGGAAACTGTCGATTCCAAGGGAGGCTGGCAATAAATCCAAAACCCGCCATGAATCTGAATGGGACAAGGAGATGGTCCCAAAATTGGTTGGAAATATTTTTCTTTGTCAAAGTATTCTCAGTCTTCTTTTTAATTGGTACGCGTACGGTTTCCCCTCTGCCGTTATTGTTTCCGTCCTCAAAAAGGCCATGCACTAATGCGTGTGTGAAGGAAGGTCCATCTGCCATGGCGTGATGAAAACGTATGATTAAAGCCGTCATATTTTTGTCTTTACTAACCTCATCACATTTGTAATTCCTTATCAGATGTGCTTGCCAAGGACTTGTTTGTAAAGGAAAGGGTTCATTCAATAATTTTTCTGCAAGCTGATTAATAAATTCCTTTGATTTCTCTGGGGTGTTGTGTTTGTCAAGGTCGTAGGAAAAAATATGCTTATTTAAATAAAAATTGAAATCCTGTTTCCAAAACATGAAACCCATCCACTTTTCAATGTACTGTTGAAACTCAGGATAACGAAGTTCTTGGCTGTCATCTTCAATTTTTCTTTTAATCCATCTTTCCATAATCAGGTCACTTACTTCCTTTCTTGAAACATCTCCCTTTAAAATTATAGTTACCACAACTCCATATCTGAACTTCTCGTGGCAAGATTGTTTGCTCCTGAGAAACTCTGTTGCAAAGAATTGACCATTGATTGTCACAGCATTTCCAATTCTTGGGCTATGCAACGGTGCAACAAATTTTGTCAATAATAATCTGTACAGATAAATTGGAGACTGAACTGCAACTAGAAATACGGTAAACGGAATTGTTGCGGCGGCTCCAAGTGTAAAATGATATGTTGATTTTCCTAAATATTTTAAATTTGATATCTTGACTAATTTTTGTTCTGCCTTTTCCTCTCTCAATTCTTGCTTAGCTATTGTAAAGGACATTTTTGAAAGATATTTATCCGAAAATGTTCCTGGAAATAAAGTATTTTGCTTTATACTGATTTGCAGAGAGCGAATGTTTTGCTTATGTGTCTTGCCTCAATGTTATCATGAAATTGAGATGACGCAAAAATAGTCTGCTTCCTAAGTTTAAACAAACAAAATGCAAAGTGCAATTTTTCTCCAGACCTCATCACTAGAATTTGTTTTATCAAAATCAAAATCAAATATGCAGTGTTGAGTGAACTGGAGGTGGGGTCACTGATGTATGACTGATAATCCATTTAGATATTTCCATACATCCATCGTAAAAATGACTGAAATAACAAAACCTTCAATATAAAATAAAAATAATGTTTGTACCTAAAATATAGTTTTTTGTAAATGTTGTAAATTGCGTCAATGTATATAATTATAATAAAAACAGACATATGGATATCGTAAATTTAGTATATGCATACATACATTGTATATATCCTTACAATAGTACTCCGTGAACTTTTTGAATTGACTTGTTATAGAAAGAGTAATAATTAAAATATAGTGATGATATTCCATAGCTCAACTTAAACATGTTAAAATGTCCTTGGAAGTTTGATCGAGATAAATTCTTCACGGAGCCAATTTATTATAAAGAATGAGAAATATTCTCTGTTGGAATATAGACACATAATTGTAGAGCATTTGCTACACTTGATAATAAGCGCAGATTCAAGTGTAGAAATACTGCTTTGTTTCTGCTACATTGAGACGACCTTGTAACTTTGAACATAATATAAAGTAAACGGTTCACTTTCTGTTTGGTAAACGCATAATCCGAAATATAATTTTTCGACTGAAAAATACCTATGTGGCTAGAACACATTTTCTTAATCAGATATTAAGAAATTTTGAGTTAATTAGCTTGCCAATCTTTATTAATAAATCTGACTAAGCCTGGAAGGAGTAATTATGTACATGGATCCATGGAAGACGCAATCCTATCTAACAATGAACAAAGCTTGTACCTGAAGAAATATATTGCATAATATGTTATTTATATAGTGAAAAATACGTTGGCAGATTTGCACTTTGATATGAATATCTGGACAGTGTTCATTTATATGATTAAGTAATATTAAAATCCGCAAAATACTTACTATCATTCCAACGCCATTGATGAGAAGAAATAATAATACAGTTGAACCAATTTTTATTAATTACTCACCACCAGTAAATATTTATTGTTTATTGTGTGCCACTGAGAATTTTTTAACAGTTCACAATTTTTTTGCCTTTTCACAACTAGGTTGACCATTGATTTCTTTAGTTTCGGTATTTGGATCTCATTCTACATGTCATAGCCAAATTCTGTATAATCCTGCGCCAATAATAAAATCACTAATCATACGAAACTCTCAAAATTAGTAAGAATAATTTTGTTTTTCAGCAGGTGATTCCCGTCACAACGTTGAAGCGTTAAAAATTAAACCCAGATTGCACAGAATTTCGGTCTCTGCACTTGATAAAATTACCAGTCCATATTCTTGTCCATTTTCTACTTTTGCACACCGGGTAGTTTAACTGGCTAGTAGTGGAATATTATACTTTGGTGAATTATACCAACGCACATTACTTTTTCAACGTTGGGCACTCGAGCTCATGTCATGCTAATGTTAGTTAAATGACAATTTATTCGTACAGGAAGTGGTGGCAGGAATATGTAATCAGCTGGAGCACACGTTTGGCAATCACAGAGGCTTGGGTGAAAAAAATTGCAAAAGTTTTGAAAATCAAACCTACCTATGACGTAAAGGTCATTGTCGTCACTCCAGCACTTGGACTCCACTATTGCGGTTTTCATATTTATTTTGGAATGTTTTAGAGGAAGCAAACGAAATAGTAATATTTGTAAGGCAAGAAATAGGTTTTTTACAATCGTTAAAAAATTGTATGACGTGTACTAGTTTGTTGAAGCTGATTTATATAATAAATAAAATTCCATATTTTGATTCAGCCATAGAGAAGCATCAAAGGAACCGAGCAAATAGGAGTGATGAAAGATATCGGACTGCAAAGGGAAGAATTCAGAATTAAAAGTGAACAGACAGAAATAGCATCACAGAGAAAGAATAGTTTTGTTGCAGAGGATATTAATTCAGGTTCTGGGATCAAAGCTGAAATAAGATCTAACACGGATTCAAGCACAATATCGACGTTTGAAAACTCCGAAGAGTGAAAAATAGTAAGCTAAGCGTTCTTTGTTGTAGTCATTTATAGCTACCGCATAATGTAATTATGAAATAAAAATGATAATATCGTGGACGTATGGTAACTTTTGCAGTTAAAGGATGCGGAAACTATCGTGCTCCCGGAGCAGATTGAAGAAATTGAAGAGGTTATCAAATTACATTAAGGTAAGACGATTTTCATTTATCTACAATTTAAAATCATTTAAAATCTGTAAACATATTTATCTCAATATTATGCAGTAGACTAGACTGTACTACTGAACAGTACCTTGAATCTTGTGAAAACAGAATGTTTTTGAGCTGCTAGTAGATGAACCTGTATAACCTGATATCTTATTGTTCTGAACAAAAATCATTGGAAATTCTATTTACTTTCACCAGTATATATTTATCAATGCACATTTTACGCTCTCAATCTCAAGTAGAGGTCGAGCCACCATCTCAATTTAATCTTATAATGCTAATAAGTGTAATTTATCAATAATCAACTTTGTTTAATCTTAGTTATAGAATATTCTAGATTACGATATATGTATACATATTAGACCAAAAACAAATAAACGTTTGAATCCACACCATGCAAATCAAAATTGAGTCTGTGCCCACAATTGAATTGAAATGGAAATTTTGGTGACATAAACTAACTTTTAAATGTTCAAAATTATCTTTCATTATTAATTTATAAATCCATTGAAATATAAGTTTATCATTTATTCTGAAGTAAAATATTCTTCTTCATCTTATTTACTTAAATAATTTGAGTAATAGTATTTCTTTAATATTTCGCTTATTGTTTTCGGTTTATTAAGTAGCGCTAACCACCAGTCAGTCAGGTCTGGAAATGGCTGCTAGAAAATCAGTTATTCTAAGAATAATATCGCAAGGAAATTTTGAAAATTATATGAAAAATTGGATACCTCTAAACTATGAATATAAAATCAAGTCTGCTTCCTTTGAATAGAACCAATGCCTTCAATTGGAGTATCATAATATACAAATTTCCCAATTGAAGAAACATGAGAATTTTAATGTGATTTGCTATCTTGTTTCTTACGAACTTGAGCCACAAGCTGTGAAATGTAATGTTTGTTTTACTTCGTAAATATTGATGCGGTTTTAAGACGTAATAGAAAAGGGCGGGCTAATGCCTATAAATTCAAACAGGAATACTTTCGAAGAAACCGAACTTCATATATGACAACATGTGGCATAATGCGTAAGAAGCTAGACCACAAATCGCAATACAATTCTCTTATTACTTGCGTTACTAAATTGCAACGAAGTAGGACAGAATTTAAGTAAATGAATTTGGAAATCTTCGCCGCACCTAACTAGCATTTTTACAGAGGGTAAATAGTTATTCTCGTTTCTTGCTTAAACCCGGATACATAATTTTTTGTTTCGTCAATACACATTCTTAATAAATGTTGACTTCTAGAATTACCCTTTCAAGTATCTGACTTGTAAAATAAATTTCTCATTTTTCACATACAATGACATCAATCTCTTGCGGCAGTCGGCTACGTTTTCATTTTTAATTTCGTCAAGCATATTCCAACGCATACTAGCCATACAATAAACAAAGGAAAAGTTAATCGTAAATTGTTGTAAGCAGAAATATTACTGGGATCAAATGAGCCTACGTTTATAAAGCCCATGATGATATTGTTTCATCATTCCAATTATAATTCCAAGTAAGGCAGTATTAAATGTCGTACGACATATGACATGTTTTTATGCGAAAGTAGTCAATGCGCACAATAACTTTGTAACTACTGAAATGAAGATATAAAAAACTGGAGTGATTTTATCGTTTATATTAGATAAGTTTTATAATTTGAAACAAAAGGTATAACTCATTTGCAAGCATATCTGGTTATTATATTGACAGGGACTGATCTGTGTCTTATTACTTTTGCACAAACAAAACTGAATCCTACAATTATCGTTTTGCATAATTAGTTAGTTATTTCTTTCGTTGAAACACAGCTAAAGTTTCCAAATTCAATACTACAATTTTAGGTCAGGAGTTAGGTTCAATAAATTCCAAAAAAATGTTTGAAAACACCATTTTGAATTTTCAGGAAAACTATCTTGTAATAGCTTTTATCACATTGGCTGTGGCATATTACATTTTGAATGTGCTCAAAAACAAAAAGTACAAGTTTCCACCAGGACCACGAGGCGTACCCCTTCTGGGAAATCTGCTTGGAATGATCCCTGACCCTCACTTAAGACTCTCTAGCGATCGCGATTATAGTCAGCGATGTTAAATTCATGAAGGAACTTTTGGGAACTGCAGCATCCACAGGAAAATTTAAATCAGAAACCTTCTTAAAGAAGGCTTCTTCCTTGTTACTCAAGGACCATACGGAATTGTTAACTCGGACGGAAATGCATGGTTGGAACAGAGAAATTTTTGCATGAAACAATTGAAAGAATTTGGATTCGGACAGAGTAGTTCAATGGAACCCTTAATTTTGGAAGAGGCTCACAAACTTTGTGAATGGGTTCTAGAAAAAAGGAAAATAAACGAAACCATTCATTTGGATCATGTACTGAAACAGGTAACTGTTAACACACTGTGGACATCCGTAACTGGTGAGAGATTTCGTTTTGGAGATTCAGAAATGGAAAAACTTTTCCACAATCTTATGGCCATGGTGGAGGTCACAACCAAAACAGGACTTGTGTTCTTCTCCTGGTTGAAATAACATTGCACCAAAAAGTTCTGGGTATAAGAGTTTGGACAAAGCGTGCAAGGAGATTCAAGCGTTTATTGAAAGAAAATTTACAGAGCATAAAAATACGTACGCGGAGGGACAAATTAGAAATCTTATTGACGTTTATATTGATAAAATGGAAACTGTTAATAGGGAAGAGAATCAAAAGAGTAGCTTTAATGGAAAAGCCGGACGGCTCAATAGTACTGCTGTTATGTCAGATTTATTGATTGCTGGAGCAGAGACCATGCAACTGACAACGTCGTGGGCTACAAATTATTTGAGTTTACATCCAGAAATTCAGAAGAAAATGCAAGACGAAGTTGACAATGTGCTGGGACGAGATAGGGATCCTTCTTTATCGGACAGGCTTAGGTACTTATTGGCATTTTTATATTAATCAGCCACAATTATTATGCTATTCAAATAATTTGCTTTTCTCCTTCAAGGATGCCATATACTGAAGCGGTAATTTTAGAAACGCTTCGATTTTCTTCGGTTCTTCCATTGGGAGCTCCACACGAGCTTTTGGAAGATGTTACCTTCGCCGGATATAATTTACCGAAAGGACTTGTTTTGATGACCAACTTGTACCATATGCATCACAACCGGGAAGTTTGGGGTGACCCCGAAAATTTTCGACCGGAAAGATTTCTAGGCGAACACGGACAAAAACGTAAAGGAAATCTGGCACCATTCCAAGCTGGACGAAGGGAATGTCCTGGAGGAGCCTTTGCAAAAGATGTGGTATTTTTGATTTTAGTAAAATTGTTGCAACAATTTAGTTTTGGTATTGACCCTATACTTCCCAAAGAAGATTATTGGATTGCGGATATTGGGATGGCTCGTGCTCCAAGAAATACCGGACTGGTTATCACTGAAAGAGTCGCCACTCACAAGTAAACCTACCTTATGGGGCCCTCGCTTTATCAATGAAATATGGCGAGTTTTGCAGAGAATTTTCCGC